>CAIGRF010052988.1:22401-36308 GCA_903798235.1 Fraxinus ornus
CCAAAAACCACCTCCACTACCAACAAAAAAAACCTCAGATCCACAATCACCAACCACAAAAAAAAACCCCAAATCCACAGCATCACTACCAACCACAAAATCAAAGATCAACAATCAGATCCGCCGCTGCCTCCACAACACACACCCACAACACCTCCAACGCACCACTTGAAGAAGAAGAAGAAAAAAAAAAATTTAATACGTGCTGGGGTCGGTGTTGCAGCGCACCGCTGCTGGGTTCACCCAGCAGCGCACCGAACTGCTGCTGGGTTCAAATGGGAAATGGGGAATGGGGGAGGAGGGAGGAAGAGGGGAGGAGGGAGAGAGAGACAGGCGGCGGGAAGAGAGAGAATGAGGAATTGAAAGTGGAGATGTAATGAGTTAATTGATTTTAGGGTTTAGGGTAGATTGGGTAGGGGGTGTGTATAAATTAATTTTTATGATAATATTATTAATATTTTATTAAATATAAAAATTATGTATCTAATTAAAAAAATATCTGATTTTTGAAGAATAAAACTTAAAATCTGATTTTAAAAAATGGATCTTGAAAAGTAGGGAAGAGTGTAATTTCCACAATAATTAATAACATTTACTAATATTTTTGGGCTCGTAGACTGCTCCTTGTGGGCTCGGCCCACGTTGACTGGCGTTTTGATAGATTCTGCATATTCGTATCATTGTTGTCGTGTTCATACCATAACGGCTATTTTCCCCACTACTTTCAAGATTTCAGGGATTAAAATACAAATACAACAAGATTTAAGGACCAAAGTGAAAATTCTTTCCTCATTTTATTTTCAAACTTCAGATCACCGCTCATATCTCTGTCTCTTCAGTCTCTCAGTCCCTAGATTCTCTCTAAATAGTTTTACTTTTACCCCCAAATTTTCTGTAAATTGCGTTTAGGCTCCTTCTCCAATGCAGGACTTCATCGGCTCCGTCCGTCGATCTCTGGTATTCAAACCCTCCGGCGAAGAAACCAGTGGCTTCGGAGGATTTGTTGATAAAATTGGGTCAAGTATCAGAAAATCTCGAATTGGACTCTTTAATAAGCCGCCAGTTCACGCACTGCCGGAAATTCCAAATGCTGAGACGCCATCGCCGAGGAAGTACGTGAAGAAGGAGTACCCGATGCCGATGATGGAAGATGAGGCATTACCGCCGATGGAGGAAGCCATGGAAGACGAGGCGCCGTTGAAGAGGAAGAAAGAAGAGATGGTGCCGTTGGCTAGAGTGGCGAAGGAGAAGAAGGAGGAGGCAGCGGGGACGAGTGGAGCGGTGAAAAGGAAGGAGTCATCGATCCGGTGGAGGAAAGGGGAGATGATTGGGTGCGGGGCATTTGGGAGAGTTTACATGGGGATGAATCTTGATTCTGGTGAATTACTCGCTGTCAAAGAGGTTAATAGTTTGTGGTTAAATTTTGTGTGTTGAACAGTGTTTAATTGATTTTGGAGGGTTTTGGATGATGTAGTTTGTTGCATTGATTTTATGCAGGTTGCAATTGGGGCAAATAGTGCCTCGAAGAAAGCACAAGTACTGCCACTGGACTCGGCTGATTTTTTTATAATTAGTTTATGCTTCATTTATGGTGTTCATCAGAAGCTTGAACAGCACTCTAGGAATTTGACACACTCTCCTTTGTGTATTGAAAATGCTAGGATCAACTTTTGGAGCTTGAGAAAGAAGTGAATCTTTTAAAAAATCTTTCGCATCCAAACATTGTGGTGAGTAAAACTATATGTTGGTTGATGATGGAAGGATGGGTGATTTATCTAATCTCTAATTAGATGTATTTTTCTTGTTTCTCAGAGATACTTGGGAACTGCAAGAGAAGAGGATTCACTGCATATATTACTGGAATTTGTTCCGGGTGGATCCATTTCATCTCTCCTGGGAAAGTTTGGGTCTTTCCCAGAATCTGTAAGTGATTGCCACTTGTGTAAATGGCAATTGTTATAAAATTGAGATATCTACCAAATCCTTTTGCAATAGATATCTTTATCAGTGTATATGATATAAATTAGTCTGTTGAAATTGTTAGTTTGATGCCCTTCGAGTAAAATTTTGTGAATGATACTATGAATTAATATTTGATTATATGCGTGTTTTAATTTGTAAGAATAATATAAAGTTACATGATCATATAGGATGTCACAAATTGTATACTTGATGGTTCAAGTATATTGAGATACATTTTGTGACGTGATCAAAATATATCATTCTTAATCGGTACATAAAGTTGGACACTTTATATTGATAAGATTGAATTGTTCTTATTTAGATTTATCTAGATCTTCGGAATAAGAATAATAATGTGTTTGGTGCACATTGAACGGGATTGCGTAGATGACTCGTATTAAAGGAGTAGAAAAAGAACTAATTTATTATTCAATTCAAGTGTTTGTATGTATTACAACGAATTGTATAAATAGATGAAATGGAAATTGAGCTAACTTCTTCAACTAACTACCTAACTACCAGCTGTATCATAACTAACTATTAGCTAACTAACATCAATACAATTTGGTGCTAACTAAGCTCTAATACTCCCCCTCAAGATGGACTATGCAAATCAAGAACAACCATATTGGACAATAGAGGAAAAAGGGGAGAAGCTGGAAGAGGTTTGGTAAAGATGTCAGCTAATTGGTGCTGAGTACGGATTGGTAGATGTTTGATAAAATCATTAGTTATTTTGTCTCGAATGAAATGACAATCTCTACATGCTTCATCCTTTCATGGAATATAGGATTATTGGCGTATGATTGCGGCTTGATTATCACAAAAGGTCAGAGCTGGGGAATTGAAAGGAATCTAAAGTTCATGAAGTAGCTGTTGAATCCAAATTAGCTCATTGGTTGTAGAAGCTAGTGCACGGTATTCTGCCTCTGTAGAAGACCTGGACAAGGTACTCTACTTCTTAGCTTTCCAAGAGATTAATGAGTCGCCAAGAAAGACGCAAAAACCTGTAATTGTCTTCATGGAGTCTACACATGAGCCACAATCAGCGTCAACAAATGCTCGAAGTTGGTATGATGAAGAAGTAGCAAACATCAGTCCTTGGCCTGGAGTTGCTTTAAGATACCGCAACAGGTGATACACTGTATCACGATGAGGCTGTCGAGGATGAGCAACAAGTTAATTGAGTTTATGGACTGCAAAGGAAATGTCAAGTCGAGAGATTGTTAGGTAAAGTAAGCGTCCACAAGTCTTCGATATAAAGATGCATCTTCAAGGAGGTCTCCTTCGAAGGAACTAAGACGAACTTTGGGATCCATAGGCTAGTAAGCTAGTTCGCAAGCAAGAAAGCCAATGTGTTCAAGGAGTTGGAAAGTATAATGTCTTTGAGAAAAGAAGATGTCTGTCTGTGATCTGACTATTTCCAAGCCAATAAAATATTTAGATTTTCCAAGAACCTTAAGATTGAATTGATTATGGCTGGTTCGCAAGCAAGAAAGTCAATGTGTTCAAGGAGTTGGAAAGTATAACGTCTTTGAGAAAAGAAGATGCCCGTCTGTGATCTGACTATTTCCAAGCCAATAAAATATTTAGGTTTTCCAAAAACCTTAAGATTGAATTGATTGTGTAGAAATGCTTTTAAGGATTCAATTTCCTTAAGACCTGAACCTGTTATAATGATATCATCAACATAGACCAGCAATGCAATAGAAGAGGCACCAGATCACTTTGTAAACAGTGAGTAATCTGACTTTGACCGTTGAAAACCATGGGGGATAAGAGCTTGAATTTTTTTTGAAAACCACTGTCTAGTAGCTTGTTTGAGACCATAAATAGATTTTATGAAGTTTTCACACGAGTTTCTCCCCCTGAATACCAAGTTGCTTAGAGGGTTAGAGTAACCCAAGGCTACCCTGTATATTTCTTCAAGAGGTCCCCATGAAGGAATGCGTTATTCACATCCAATTGAACAAGGTGCCAATTTTTGATAGTAGCAATTGCAAGTAGAACCTTCACAGTGACAAGTTTAGCAATTGGGGAAAATGTCTAAATAAAATCCAACCCCTCTTGTTGAGTGTAGTAGCCTTTAGCCATTAAGCGAGACTTGTAACTATCTATGCTACCATCAAACTTGTATTTTATTTTGTACACCCATTTACAGCCTAGAGAATGCTTCCCTTATCGTAAACAAGTAACAGACCAAGTTCTGTTCAATTCCATGGCTGTTAAAGATCTACAATCCTTTTACCTTTGCCAATCATCTTCAATCTATGCAGATCCTAAACCAAACATGAATCAGTAAGAAAATTGATACCTAGGGAAGGTTTTCTAGTTAAACAGCTGACTGATATTAAGTTGAACTTGAACTGAGGTACATATAACACATCTTCAAGTACCAAGTCAGGAGGTAGCTTCACATTTCCAATAGACGTCATAGGGATTTTCACATGATTTGGTAATGTAACAAATGCATTATGTACAAGCCTCATTTTGTGAAAGACCGATTGATGAGAACGAATATGACTTGTAGCACTTGAATCCACTACCCAATATCTAGATGAATTGAGTATTGGATTAATAGATATGGTAGAAAAACAAGTACTTGAGACATGACCAGATTTTGTATCCACTTTTGTATCAAATTTTGTAGCTGTTAGATGAGTGAAGCATACTTATCAAATGCTGATATTGAGCAGGATTCAAAGTCTGCATAAAATTCCCAACCTTGCTTGATGTCTGATGAGGAACAGATTCAGAAACTAGATTGGTAACTGCACAGTTTGCTTGGGTGCTTGAGCTTGCTTGATTTCTAATTCCAGGCTTCTTTCTAGGCTTATAATCGGGAGGAAAACTATGTAACTTATAACATTTATCCACTGCATGACCACTATATCCACATTATGTGCAAGTAAGTATTTCCCTTTTCCTTGGATATTTGTTATATAATTGTCCTGTAGCTGGTTTTCTAGCCTTGTTCTTGACATAAAATGCCATTGATTCAACAATTCCAGATGCATCAGTGTTTAAATTCACCTTCCTTTGGTGCTCTTCCTAGGCAACCAGTGCAAATACTTTGTTGATAGGAGGAATGTGATCCATTAATTGTCGCTGACCTCTTATTTGAGCAAATAAGTTGTGCAATCTCATTAAGAATGACATAACATATTCCATTTGATAATGTTTAGCAAGTTTCTTACTACCTCCACATATACATTTTCTACATGAACACATGGGCCTGTAATTGCTTAGCTCTTCTCCGTTAGTCTTCAATTTTGTGAAATAAGCACTCATCGATAATTGTCCTTGTGTAAGATTCATTAACTCGCGTCTTATCAGTAAAATGAGTGGACCGTTTTTCTGCTGGTAAAGTTCCTTGAGATCTATCCAAATCTCATGTTCAGACTTCGAATATATCACACTTGTAGAAATTTCTTTAGATGCAGAGCTAAGAATCCAGGATATTACCATATTGTTATTGTGGATCCATGAATTATATAGATCATCAGAACTTTCACGCTTCAGAATGGATACAAACCCAATTTATTCTTCACTGATAAAGCTATCATCATAGCTCGACTCCAATAGGCGTAGTTGTCTCTTGATAAGGGCTGCGAAACTAGCACGACGCCTTGACTATCTAAATGATGAAGAAAGTATGGACTGGATCCATCATCAACGGTGTAACTGCTCATTGATGATGAAGAAACATGGAGTGATTGAATTGAAGTTTCCATAGCCGTGAATGATTGAGATTCCAGAATAAAGTGTATGGATTAATCAAAATAAATCTGATCTAGAGACTATAGTGACATGAAGCAGTAGCTCTGATACCATATTGAAGAAGGAATAGAAATTGAAAAACTAATTTCTTATTCAATTCAAGTGTTTGTATGTATTACAATAAACTGTATGAAATGGAAAATGGAAACTGAGCTAACTACTTCAACTATCAGTTGTATTATATCTAACTACTAGCTAACTAACATCAATACAATTTGGCGCTAATTGAGCTCTAATAACTCATTTGTGACTGCTAGGAATGAGACTCTACTTTATTATTGAAAGAGTAATCTAAATCTTAAGAGAGTAATGTACCTTTGATTGCTAATTCAAGTTCTTTGAGGTTCCAATGAGTGAAAGTCTTAATTAGAAGATTGATCTCGGTGCTTTCAAAATCGGGGCGAAACAGTTAGAGATTATATACTTGCAATAATGGAATCCGTTAATCATCACGATGAGATCATCGTCACTTAGAAGTATTTTCTATATGCATTTGAACCTGAGCTCAGCAGTGTGACGATGGGATTGTTGGACTCTATGTTGTGATTAGTTCACAATGGATTTGGGACTTGGAGGACAATACATGTTAAAAGGGCAAAACAATTATTTTGTCAGTTTCAACATATTGCCGGTCAAACGGGGGTTTAGTTGTGGAATGATGATCGGAGGATATTGTTATCGATCATAATTTCTTCCATAATTATCACTGGACTCGAGAGTGCATTTCGACTTTTTGGTAGAATAAGTCATGATTAATAGATGATACTTAATTGGTCAAGAGTTGACCCAATATTGGAGTTTAGGTCTTGTGAGTTCTCTCTCTTGCCTCTAATATAGGTGTGAGACTTAATTAACCTACTACAATAAAGTCCCAGGGAAATTGTGCAATTATAAAACCCTAATTAAGCATTATAAATATGCCTTTTATGGGCACATTTTCTAAATATTAGGGTTAGCCACATTTTCTCATTTTTCCAAAAAGGGAGGCACCTGAAGGTGGAGAACAAGGAAGAAGATCTAAGGGAGGAGGCTTTGGCTAGAAAGTTGGAAGGCCATTTAAAGCTCCTTCAAGTTTACTATCTTTCCCTTATTTGAGAGGATTTAAAAACAAAATACAATGACGAAGGTTATCTAATATCTATTATTCATTTGGGTTTAATCTTCGAAGGAATAATTTTCTTTTGTTGATTAAATCCAAGAACCAACAGAAATTTATAAATGTCCACCTCGGATCTTAGGTTGTCATCATACCACATAGCGTCCTAGTTGGGAAATAATTACGTGCTTATAAGTTTTATGGATTGGCTTGTTAGTTGTTATTACGTTGAAATTCTTGAGCCATTCTGTCCTGCAAGTTGGTTACATAAATGTATGCAGAGCAGCTGGTTTCGATACCACATCATCTGTTCTCAAACCATACATTAATGACCTTCTTTTGATTTTTTCCTTTCAATCCAGGTCATTAGAATGTATACAAAACAACTCTTGTTGGGACTTGAATACCTTCACAAATATAAAATTATGCACCGGGACATTAAGGTACTTCCTCTTTATTTAAAATGTTTGTTTTAAAGATGCATTACATGCTTGACGAGTCTTTGAATGTGGTAGTATGCATTCTTATTAGGGAGCGAACATTCTTGTGGATAATAAGGGGTGCATTAAGCTTGCTGACTTTGGTGCATCAAAGAAAGTTGAAGCACTGGTATGCTTTTGTCTTCCACTCTCAGTTTTCCCTTTGGCTGAACAATTTATCATAACTAGGATCTGAATGGTTTTGCAGGCTACTGTAACTGGCGCCAAATCCATGAAGGGTACTCCATATTGGATGGCTCCTGAAGTTATTGTCCAGAGTGGTCATAGCTAGTGAGTAGAGCCACACATCTTTATTGATCTTTATCTATTTGGTTAAAGGAAAAAGCTTTCCTCCCACAGCTGTAGTATGCTATTTTGTAATGCCATGATGATACTGAAATATTCACACTAGTGGCTCAAGTTAAGATGGCTTAAAAAATAATAATTTTTTTTGCCTCCATTTATTTATTTATTTTCTTTTTCCTTTTATAATTATATGTTGTGGATATGAATGATTGTTGTCTTATACCAGACTTGAACTAATTTACTACCGCATGCTTATGCCCTTGTTTGACATCCATTAAATCAAAACTCTTTTTTTCTCAAACTCATTTTCAACCACACATTTTTACAATAAAATATTTTGCACCCAAAATTTCTTTCTGCTTTTTAACCATACATTCTCAAAAAAATCATTATTTTAAATCTCATTTTTCCCAAAAAAAAAAAAAAAACTCGTTAAAATGGATGTCAAACAGGGGCCAAGTAAATCCCATCTTGTCATTTATTAAAGGTCACATCCATGAGATATAATGGTAGTTATATATCTACTTGAAGTAGTTTAATTTCGTATCCTTAGGTAAATCTCATCTTGTCAATGTGAAAGGTCGCACCAATGATATAATATTGGTGGCTCTTTTGGTTATTGTTTCGTACTTTCATGGTTTCATCAAGTGTGCCCATCTTGATAAAATGTGTTCTAGGTGAACTTAGGTAACGTTTTTAACTTCCTTTTTCTTCTTTCTGTTTTCTGGTATAAGATTTGATAAAACTATGTGATGGTTATCTTGCCTTTCCATCATAACATGAAACATCACCATTCTCCAATTTTTACAAGGAAATAAATAAGTTGAAAGCCATTCTTTATAAATAATAAAACTATTAGCTACTTGGAGATTAAGAGGACGGGAAAATAATTTCAATTAGATGGATTGATTATGGGGGAAATGTAATTTGACAGTGATAAATAATATGATCTTGAGGAATATACAGACTGTTTTAGCCAGGAAACTTGTTTTAAGTAAAAATCTTATAAAAACTAGACTAGTTATAGCTAGGAAATGTTGTTCCTATCATCTGTTGTAGGCAGTAGACTACATAAGTACCTTTTTTTTTATTTGGGATCTGTAGAATCACATTCTTCAATTTCTTTTCATAATATTTCAACTTAGCGCTTATCCCAGCCTGCATTTAAATTTTAAGTTCTGCTGATAGATGGAGTGTTGGATGCGCTGTCATCGAGATGGCTACTGGAAACAGTGATAAATAATATGATCTTGAGGAATATACACACTATTTTAGCCAAGAGACTTGTTTTATGTAAAAATCTTATAAAAGCTAGACCTAATTATAGCTAGGAAATGTTGTTCCTATCATCTGTGGTAGGCAGTAGACTGCATAAGTACATTTTTTTTTGGATCTGTAGAAATACATTCTTCAATTTCTTTCATAATATTTCAACTTAGCGCTTATCCCAGCCTACATTTAAATTTTTGACATAAATTTTCAGTTCTGCTGATATATGGAGTGTTGGATGCACTGTCATCGAGATGGCTACTGGAAAAGCTCCATGGAGCCAGCAGTATCAGGAGGTATACAAGTTATTTTTTAATTTAGTAGTGAATCTACTGTTCCTAATGTTTGGTTTAGTCTTATGTTGTCAGTTACTTTATGCTCTAACAGTTGTGTCATTTTTAGGTTGCTGCTCTCTTTTACATAGGGACAACCAAATCTCATCCACCGATACCCGAGCATCTTTCTGCTGAGGCACAGGACTTCTTACTGAAATGTTTACAGAAGTATGTTCTTGATTTATATTTTCTTGTTTCTTCTTCCTATTTAGCATTTTATCCTTTTGAAATGCTTTAATGGGATTTTTGGTTGTAGTTGTTGTGTGCTTGGAAGGATTCAAGTGACTGTTGAGTCCTTCTGTGTGCTTTTCTTTCCTCATTTTTCTTCACTCTTCACTTAATTGTGACAGGGAACCAGACCTGAGGCCTACTGCATCAGATTTATTAAAGGTAATGTTGATCTGCAGGTTTACTTTCTAACAGTGACCACTACTAGTACAAATGACTTGAATAGGGTGACATCTTTGCACTTTATGCTGTGGTGCAATAGTTCTTGGTGTTGCAATACCTGAAGCATAATGCCATGAAGTTTCTATTAACTGCATTTTTTCTCTTTGATTGTCATCTGCAGCATCCGTTTGTTACTGGTGAACGTCAGGAATCTCGTCTTCTATGTCGCCCTTCACCTGTGGTAAGCAGATGTTTGTTTCTTGGTTTATGTTTTATAGCTTTATCGACACTATTTTTTTGGTAATATCAACTCATCTGGATCAGCAGGGCAGCTCCGGAAAGCGAATGGCAGCACTTGGAATTGACCTTGAGAAGTCGTAAGCATTTTTCTTGCGAAGGGTTTGGATTACTTATAGATGTCAGTGGAATCAATTTTGATTCCTGGGGTTTCTTTTCATGTTTCAGAATGAATGTAGAGACAAAGATGACCTACAGTGGTCTGAAGGATGTAAATGATGTGGATGGTGTGAGATGCTCAACCGTGTATCCTAACCAGCTATTAGAAAGTCAGTCCATTTGGCAGCCTGTGAACTCGGATGACGATATGTGTCTAATAGATGACAGTGATGATCTAGTTTTTGGTACACCAGCTAAATCCACACCAACTCTACTGTCTCGTGATTATAATCAGGTAGCAAGTTGTCGGGATATGGTTCCCAATGTCTCTATATTTCCTGCCTTTGAAGCTAATGAAGATTGTGTATTATTTCTGCATGCAGAGCTTTAACCCTATGTGTGAACCTAGTGATCATTTGCCGTGTAAGTTTGATGAAAGTCCAGAGCTGAAGAGAAGTGGAAATGAGTTGCTTTCCAGTCAAATTATCGAGACTGGAAATAGATCCCATGTTTCTGGTGATATGGATTGTGGCTTCACATTTCCAAGAGGACCAGCATCTGAAGATGAAGATGAAGCAACTGAGTCAAGGATTAGGGAATTTCTTGATGAAAAGGTACTAATTTTATATGAATTGATTTTCTTCCACAGTAAGCTAGAGACAGCTGACAAGTTCTCTGATGCATCTACTAATTTGAGGAATGTAGTGGAAATGAGATCTTACACATATATGTTTAATTTTGTAGGCTCTAGAGCTCAAGAAGCTGCAAACACCTCTATATGAAGAATTCTATAATTCCTTGAATGTTGCTGGTCCTCTAAGTCCTGTTGGGAAGGAAAATGTTTCAAGTAATTTCAACTTGCCCCCGAAAAGCAGGTCACCGAGTAGAATGGTTAGCAGAAGATTTTCTACTGCTCTTGATGTTGAGAATAGCCCGAGCCCCAGTAGTTGTTCCAGGCGTGTATCAAACATTGGAGATATAAATTATCGAGCTTCTCCAGACAAAGAACCTGATTCTCAACGTGACCCTCTTACTCCACGGTCTGTGAAAACTACCCATGCTTGCTTTAAAACATATATTTGTTGTTAAATTTTCATTCTTCTGTAACTTGACATTGTGTATTTTTGCTTGTAGCGCTAGCTTCTCCGAGAGAGAAAAGAAGTGGAAAGAAGAGCTTGTTGAAGAGCTTGAGAGGAAACGAGGCAAGTTCTATGTGCACATGATTAGAATTTTTTATGTAGAGTAGCAAGTAGGGAAGCGGGAGAACATGAAAATCATAAACAAGTACATGATTAGAATTTTTTATGTTGATTCACTCATGGATGACAGAAAGCTAGACATCAAAGACTCGTTGATTCCACAGGATACCAAGAATTTGGATGTCTAATTGAGAACACTCAATTTTGTATATATTAAATCACAGGGGTAGTATTATTTATACAATGAAATGGAATAAGAAAATCTTTAACTACTATAAAATAAATAGTGATCTAAGGCAATAATTGAAGAACTACAGTATAATCAAAAGAAAAATCTAAAATTACCATACAATCATAAAACCTTAAAACTGCTAAAAACAATTCATAATTTCCACATGTGGATTGCATCAATTTTTAAATAGTGATTCTCTATGCTTGGGCTGGAAATCCTGCTTTGGGAGCTCTTATATTGTGGTACAGCGCCTCGACTTCTTGTATAATTGAGGTTTACTTTTCTAATTTTATTGCTAAAATATTCCAGTGTTAACGAGAAAATAATTCTAGGTATGAACAGTGGTTGATTGATTGATGGATAGATGTTGTCACAGGGTGCACTTTTTAAGTGCCTGTTCAGGACTTCTGATCCATTTTCATATTGCAGAACTTATGAGGCAGGCAGGCGTAGCTAAAACATCATCTCCAAAAGACCGAATTGTGAATCGACACAAGGAACGATTAAGGTTTGCATCTCCATGAAATTAAATGTAAGTTTCTCGTGGCTTAACTATTGTAACGTGTTTGGTGAAGCTTAAAAGTAACTCTTCTGTATTTTTGCATGCTTTTCAAGCTTAGCCAAACATGATGTCTCCTTTTGCTGTCTAAAAAATCTAATACCTTTCTCAAGCACAACAATTTAGAGGAAGTTTTAATATTTGTATATGTTGAGGCAACGATATTTCAAAGAGAGGATTGGCTTGAGCCGACAAATGAAGATTTACATTGAGGACTGTATCAGCGAGGTGTTTCTGATAATAATATAATAATATTTTCTTGTTAGAGTTGTGCATAGTGTTGGTTTGCTGAAAATATTGGCTCATGACATCCTCCGATTTGGCTATATATATATGTAAGGTTCGCATGATGATTCGCTATATGTATTATTAAATTATGTATCTTTTTGCAGAATATAAAATACGATATAGAAAGGATTCAGAGTTTTGTTTCATGTTTAAACTTGATGGCTAAATTTGAATAAATGAATGTATCATATTCTCTCTGTCTGCATTTTGTGCTCGTGTTTGTCTGCTCAAATTGTACCTCGTGTTCTTGTCTTCTGTTTCTAGCCACACATCTAGCAGATATTAGTTTCTTTACCATTTCAATATGTCATTTAGGAGTTGTTATAATAGAGAATGTATGGTTAAAAAATAAGAAAAAGTTTTCGGTTTACATATAATATTATTTTTTTAAAAAATGTGTGGTTGAAATGAGGTCAAATAACTGTTCAAAAATGTATTTTGATGAAAAAAAAAAATGGGGCTCAAGGCCTAGTTTGGCAGCTTAAATCTCTCTTCCCAGTACATTTTTAGATTCTAGAGAGCACTAAATGGCTCGTTAGCATCGAACCAATAGACAACTGAAGAACTCAATCTAAACTCATGGCACCTTTTACCAAAATTACAAGACAATTTTTTAGAATAATCTTGCCCCATCGGAGATTATTTTGAAAAGTGATTTTTTAGAGATGCGTGGTTAAAAAGTAATAAAATGTTACGAGGAAAGTGATTTTTTAGAGACGTGTGGTTAAAACTTGATTTTCAAAAATCATTTCCATTTTACATAAGCACATTATAATTTTCTTTAGTGGTTTATTCGTACATAAGTAGAGATTTTTCACATACCATTTCTTCGTACTTTTTTACTTTTTTCTATGGTTAGACATTGTCCGGTTCGAGTCGATTCTAAGGCGAATCGAACCTGAATTTTCGGGCATTTAGTAAATGGAATCATCAGGTCCAAATTTAATTATGGAATCGTTCGGGTTTGGTTCGATTCAGTTCGATTCCATTGGGTTCTGGGGTTTCGTACGATAATTAGTTTTTTTTTTTTAATTCACAACAACGCTACATTCATTCAACTAATGATATGTTCAATTTTAACTACTACAAAATAACGTAGTTTAATCATTTGATATGTTTTGTACTTCTCTTTGTTAAGTTCTCATATACTTGACAGTTAAAATTATATGAAGATGAAGATAGCGAGCTCACAATTTGATTTCTCTAGACAAAAATGACACTACAGTAGAATAAGAGATTTGGATAAAATTTAGATCGATTTGATTAACTGGACTTGGGTTAGAAATATGAAAATCATATTTGAGGTTTAAGCTAAATTAATTAGTTAGGAAATTTGTTTAGAAAAAAAATAAAATAATCAGACATATTTAAGATAAAAAAAAAAAAAAGTTAGGGATATTTAGACATGTCAAAGTGGCTCGGGCGGCCCGTGGTCTGAGTCGAGGAGCCCGAGACAGCCCATGTGGCTCGACATTTTCGGCTCGGACTAGTCGAACTGAGTTTCATTAAAAAAAAATTTAGAACAAAAATATAATGCAGGTAGCATTAAAAACAATTTTAAAAACAATTTAAAAAAAAATATAGATGCATGTATATTACATAAAAAAAAAAAAAAA
>CAIGRF010052988.1:41763-62536 GCA_903798235.1 Fraxinus ornus
AAAAAAAAAAAAAAACGCCGTACATATAAACCCGGTTGAGTTGAGTCCACGAAATCACAACCCGACTCCTCTAGCCCTGCCCCCAAACCCGAAAGCACAGAAAGAGATCTTCTCGTCGAAACATCGCAAAATAATTACTTATTTTAAGCTAAAATTATAAGATTTTACAAATAATCTGTTAAATCTGCTTATAATTTAAGTTTACGGCGCCGTTTTAGTTCTCTGTTCTTCTTCTTCTTCTTCCCGCCATGGTAGCCCAGGTAGCAGAGCCCCACACCTCCTCCGCTGCTTCTCTCTCCCAGCAAAATGGGCTCGACCGGGAAGAATCCGACCCGCACTCAGATTCCAATTTGGATAGCACCAAAACCTTGATCTGTGCACTCAATTTTCTTTCCCGGAATTTGCCCTTGCCCCAACATGTCTACGACGCCGTTTCCTCTATTTACCTTTGTGCCGCCGACGATGGAGGCGGTGATGGTGTTTCAGTCGATGACGTCATCGAAAGTGCTGAGGTTGGAGTTGAGGAAGGTCTCCAGATGGATAAGATTACTACTCGACGGAGAATGGTGAGTAGTTTTATTTTATTTTATGTTGTTAGTAGGTTTAGAAGTATTTTTAGTTTGTTTGATTTTATTTTCTTGTGAACTAATTATAGAGAAATCAAGGTTTCAGCTTTAATTTTCTTGATCCTTTTTTTAATTTTTTATTTGTGTGTGTGTGTGTGTTGAATTTGGCAGTTTGGTTTTGTAATCGAGTCTATTTGGTTCTAATTATATATTTTGAAAGAGTAAAAGATTTTAGCTTTGAGCTGCTTCTTTCTTTCTTTATAAAGTTCTGCGATCCGTAATTAGGTTTAGTGATTGAAGCTATTTGTTGGGAATGAAATGTTTTGGAATCTTTGTTTCTTTCTGATTTTGGACTATCATGAGTATATCTAATTTATTCTTTTGAAATTGTGATTTTCGATGTATTTGTTTTGATCTAATGCTTTGGGAGTGTGATTTTCTCAGTTATATACATTAATGTATTGATTATCGAGATGTGGATGTTCTGCTCGTGAACGAAATGGTATAAGCAGCATATAGGAGTAAAAACATTGATTAAGTTCCTCATTTTAAGAAACTTGACCAATGAGATTGATTTTCTGGTAAAGAAAAAAAGAACAAATATTCTCTAAGTTAAATCCGGCGGCGAAGAGAAAAGTGGGATTGGGACAAATTGAAAGTTTTCTACTTTTCTAGATTTTGTTTCTTTTTATATTCAAATATGTTTTGTGGTTGGTTTTCAATTCATTTTTGTGAGACTTTCTTGGTGCTACACGTGCAAAAATATCAGGATGTACCACGTGTACATTGGTTATTGATTGAACTTGATTTGTCATAAACAGCCATATTAAATAACTTGACATTCTCCGACATTGATATTTGGCTGTATCTATCAAATAGTGGTTGGGTAGGGCCGATTCTTAAAAAGGATGGACCACTGAGAAAAAATTCTACCTTGTATACTCAGAACCGACTTTCTTTGGAGATTTCAGCTAACGTGGCCCGTTGTAGTTGCTAAGTATCTAGTAGTGGCATAGAAGGAATGAAACAAACAAAAGAATTCATGTACCCGATCCCAATTATTGGTGATAACGCTCAATTTGTTGTTTGTAATTGTTTAGTTTGGGCAAATTTTGACCAAAGAATAATTTAGAGTTCAGGAATAAGTTTTACAAGTATTTATCCATATCGAGAATTGATTGTGTATATCATATGAGAGAGGGAGATGTAAGTAAAATTACTGTCTTGGCCATAGCCATATATATGTAAATGAAACTTTTCTTTCCAATCCTTCTAAGTAGTATCTCTACACGAATTTATTAAGAGCCTGTTTGGTAGAGATTAAAATCGAATTAAAATTGAAAAACTAGCCGTTATTGTTGGCTTTTATTAGACGGATGGGACCCAATAACGGTCATATTTTCAATTTTAATTGGATTTTAATTGTTACCAAATAGATTCTAAGTAATTCATCATCTGTGTTGCTATGTGTCCCTCTTCTACTTTTCTCTGTTAGGACCATATCAGTGGTTAAACCATATATATATATATATATACACATACGATGCAGAAACTAATTTGGTAATATAATTCTAAACTCTATTTTTTTTTTTTCCTTATTGGAGTTCCACGTTTGCTTCATATCAAAATTGGATTTGTAACAACGTCGTGATACAGGATGGTTCTGGTGGTTCAAGTTACAATGATTTAATGTTGGACTTCGAGGATGCCGTGTTAAAGCAACAATCTTGCATGTCTGGTTCTAGATTAAATGAGTTAAAGGAAAACCGCTTTCAAAGCCAAATCCAACACCGGTTAGCTGAACTTGAAGGTAGCTATTTTCATGAGTAATTCTATTCTCGACATTGTTTTGCAAATAAATTATTTCTACTGCATGACTTAGGCCCAATTTGTGTGGTTGTGCGGTTTCTCATGATATTGAAGTCCTGGCCCTCTCTATCTTCTATTGCACATTGTGGAAAAATTTCATGAAAGCACTCATCAGAGCAATGTTGGTTGACCTTATACTTTGTTTTGCTCAATTTCTCTTTGTTATTAACCACTGCCTTGCATGTATTCTTACTCTGCTTCAGCTTTTCAAAGGCCTTTTGCTATGGATATTTTTCCATTTTTGGTGGTAAATTTATCTTAATATGCAGTGTATTTTGACTTAAATCGCCTGATATAATTGTGTATATCCAAACCCTCATTACTTCATTCTTTTTTGTTTCTTATTCCCTTCTTTCCTGAAAAAGATATCCTCGGCTACTTTGAACAAGAAGAGTTTTACCTTTCAATGACAATACCATTTCAAACTTGTTTTCACATTTTATACAATCAGTTGATCATCATTATTTCAACGATGATCACTTGATTTACTCTTTCCTCTCCCTGTTTTTGTGTTGAAAACCAGGATGGTTGGAAAATGAACTCCCAATACGGTTCTTGTTTTTAGGAGTACAACAGCGACGACAAGCTAGGCTTTATTTAGAACAATGACTTGAAAATCTATCTTGTTTTCTGTTTATACCTTCAAACCATCCTGAATGGTTGAAAAACAAGTCACTCAAATGGTATTATCGTATTTTTTTTATTGAAAGACACATTTGAAGTGGTAATAAGTTTGTCGTTGTCCATCCTGTAACTGATGGAAGGTATATTTGGGTAGGGATGCAAGCATGATTACTGTTATTCATATGCATATGCACGTATCCTATTCAATCTCTATATGCTGTTCTTCTGCAATAGATAATTATTATTATCCTAAACTAGCATACTTCTACATTCTATCTTATGTTTCATGGACGTGCCTAATAACTGTTTTGATGTATCTCTTTTAACTTATTTTTGGAGTTATGCCATACTTCTTTGTGAATGATTTTTTATGCTTTCATTATGAAACAGGATTGCCAACAAGCAGAGGTGAGGACCTCCAGTCTAGGTGCTTGCTTGAACTCTACGGGCTTAAGGTGAAGTTTAATTGTTTACTGTGCATGAAGTTATATTAATTGTAACTAGGTCCACCATAATCATTAAATTTAAATGAAATGGAGGTGGATGTATTTCGTGACAATAAGCCCCTGTTTGAGACCCATTTTTTAGGGAAAATGTGTTTTGGAATAGGGATTTTTTGGAAAATGTGTAATTAAAAAATTAGGATTTATTTTTATTTTTTTATGGAAGAATGTGTGGTAGAAAATGAATTTTGAAAAATGGGGGTCAAACAGGGGTTGATTGCTGTCCTGAAAATGTGTCCTCCATAAGCAAAGTCGTGCGAGTAGAACTCCATTTAAAACATAGCATTATCTTTTTCGAGTAAAGTAGATGTTTGCAGTTGTTCTTTTTGGTCTAAAATATTATCATGCTTATGATTTTTTTCGATAAATTTGCAACTCGGAGGTGTAATAGAAAACCAGATGCTGTGAAACTAATGAATCACCGATTTTTCATTGCCAAGTTCCTGCATGCATACAAGTTGAAGGGGAAAATCTGTTTGCAGGGTGACTGCATCTCATTTAATCCATCAAAAATTGTCAAAAAGTAGTGTATCATTTCCTGTTCCATGAAATGTTAACACGCAGAAGCACCTTTTTAATGCTGCTCTCTTCACCTATATGTCAGATATTAGTGGTTTATATCACGGTTTATCATCTTTGACTCTGAATTCTTTTTCCTATCAGTTAGCTGAGCTGCAGAGCAAAGTGCGGTCTGAAGTGATTTCTGAATATTGGCTTCGTCTACATTGCGCAAATCCTGATAAGCAGTTGTTTGATTGGGGCATGATGCGATTGCGCCATCCTTTATATGGTATTGGAGATGCTTTCGCTATGGAAGCTGATGACGCCCTGAAGAAAAAACGAGATGCTGAGGTGAGTAGGTTATCTGCCTGTGACTGTTCATTGATTGGCAGATATGAATGAATCCTGAAACTCTCCTTCTAGCCTTATAGCTGAGAAATGACATGTATTTAACTGCCTGGGAAAACAATATTAATTGAACTGCAAATATCTTCAATATATCTGCTGCAGAGGTTGTCAAGATTAGAGGAAGAAGAGAGGAACCGTGTAGAAACCAGTAAAAGGAAATTCTTTGCTGACTTACTTAATGCTGCACGGGAACTCCAATTGCAAGTACAGGCTGCCCAAAAACGTCGGAAACAAAGAAGTGATGGTGTCCAGGTATGCTGCCTTACTTTCTACTATTTATTTTCCAATCATTTTCTTTAAACTGAAATCTTCCCGTGGGGTAAATAAATGTAATATTGAAGCAGATATTGCACAAAAGTACAGAAAATATTGGAAGCTAAAAAATGTTATCCCAATGGTTGTTCCTCTTGTTTTGTTTAATAGTGCATGGCTTTTGGTCATTAGTGTTAAGAGGTTAAGCCTATTACTCATTATTACTCCAAATAAAATGCATGTTATTTGAATGAGTTTTTATTTTTTAAGAGGTTAAACCACATTTTGTGTTATACCGTTCGAGGAGTTTTCCACTTTGGCCCTGTACTTCTTGAGTTCTACCATGGATCTGATCAATTAGTGATGCTGCCGAACACTCGCAGTTTCCATCCATGTTGCACATGGGACCTTGGCTTATTCTAACCCTGGGATTTTTTATGAATGGTAGATCGTAGAAGATTAGAAGTTATGTTATAGGATAAGATTCAATTCATTCTTACTTTTACAGGCTTGGCATGGAAGGCAAAGGCAACGAGCTACCCGGGCTGAGAAATTGAGGTTCCAAGCTCTAAAAGCTGATGATCAAGAAGCTTACATGAAAATGGTTGAAGAGAGCAAAAATGAAAGATTGACAATGCTTCTAGGAAAAACTAATGAGCTCCTAGGTCGTTTGGGTGCTGCTGTCCAACGCCAAAAAGATGCTGAACATGATGGCATTGAAGCCCTGCAAAATTCAGGCAATGACTTGCTTGAGTTCTCTGGTTCAAGGTCAGATGCACCAGGGCATTCACCTCCAGAGGAAGATGAAGATGTTGATAATGATTCTGATCATCAAGTAAAGACAGGTGATTTACTGGAAGGCCAGCGAAAGTATAATTCTGCTGTACATTCTATTGAGGAGAAGGTATTACTATCTTCATAATTTTATTGAAATTTATGACTTTGGGTTTACTGCTTTTGCATCAATTTGCTAATATCCTGAAATGAATGGGTTATTGCGCATGAAAATGCTCGGGAGGGAGGGAGGGACTAAACCATGATGAGGATCCTGGAAAGAACTAATGTTTCCACCTTGTTCTCTTTTTCTGTTCTCATTAAAGTTATTGTTTGTATGGCAAAGAAGGAAATTGAAATGTAGTATTTTTAATTTCCTTGTGTTGGTTGAGTACAAATATCATGAGAAATACTTTGTTGCAACAAAATATGTCCTGCCTTTTCTGGCTCCTTAGGAACACTTTCCCATATAATTTTCATCTCATTCATATGGAGCCAAAGTGCAGGGGAAAATTTACAATCTCTCTTGTTGTCCCTCTATACCAAACTGCAATGGTATTTTCTGGATTTCAAGCATCATGACATGTCTTGGATGGCCAAAGTTTGGCTGCATCTTTTTTTTCTTGTTCATGATATTGTGGAATTGGATATACTATTCTATTTCATATAGTATTTATTCTATGTATATCTGATCTAACCTTACAAGAATCTTTGTAGGTGACTGAGCAACCAGCTATGCTTCAAGGTGGTGAGTTAAGACCATATCAGTTGGAGGGGCTTCAATGGATGTTGTCTTTGTTCAATAACAATTTAAATGGAATTTTAGCTGATGAAATGGGGTTGGGGAAGACAATTCAGACAATATCTCTGATTGCTTATCTCATCGAAAACAAAGGTGTTACTGGACCCCACTTGATTGTGGCCCCAAAGGCTGTCCTACCAAATTGGATGAATGAATTTTCAACTTGGGCTCCTAGGTATGCTTGTCCCACTATCCTCTCTGCCCTCGACCCTTGTAACTAGTTTCTGTATAAATGCATAAGTGCTCATAGACTTTCTGCTTTCAGTGTTGCTGCAGTTCTTTATGATGGGCGACTGGATGAAAGAAAGGCAATGAGAGAAGAGTATTCAGGAGAGGGAAAGTTCAATGTTTTGATCACCCATTATGATCTTATTATTAGAGACAAAGCATTCTTGAAGAAAATTCACTGGTACTACCTGATTGTTGACGAAGGACATCGACTTAAAAATTATGACTGTGTTCTTGCACGGACTCTTGTCTCTGGGTATGTTGCATCTCCCTCTCTTGATTGAAATTGCAGCAACCACCTTATTCTCAAGCCTCATCCTTTCAACGATTGTGCTAGATCTTTTGGATGGCTACTGCTATTTGTTTTCCAGTTATCTCGTATCCGATGGTGAATGCGCTCACAAGTATAGTAGGAGTTTACTTTTGCAAGTTATGCCTATTGAGCATGTTTGCCTAATCAAAGAGATTGTGGACTTGTTTCCTTGCTGAATTAGTTTAACGACATTTTTTTATTAAAGATTTAACCTATTTAATCTGACCCTGACCCAATTATTCAATATTCTTTAATTGCATAGCAGCATCAAATATCATGATTAATTTCAAAAGGAAATGATTATCTAAACAATTCTTGATCTGGACAGTTATCGAATTCGGCGGAGACTTCTGTTGACTGGTACTCCCATACAGAATAGCTTGCAGGAATTATGGTCCTTGCTTAATTTTCTCCTTCCAACTATATTTAATTCAGTTGAAAACTTTGAGGAGTGGTTTAATGCCCCCTTTGCGGACAAATGTGATGTCAGTTTGACGGATGAAGAACAACTATTAGTCATTCGGCGATTGCACCATGTAGGTATTGGTTTTTTCATGTGTTGTCTGTTATACTGTTCGACTTTCTGATGTGAACGTTTTTCTTCCTTTCCTTTTCTTTCTAATATACCCCCAGGTCATAAGGCCATTTATATTGAGGAGGAAGAAAGATGAGGTGGAGAAGTACCTTCCTAGTAAACGTCAAGTCATACTTAAATGTGACATGTCTGCCTGGCAGAAACTATATTATCAGCAAGTGACAGATGTGGGAAGGGTTGGATTGGCTAGTGGTAAGTTCTCTCTCTCTCTCTCCGTGGTATTATTTTATCTCTAACGCAATGGCCTGTCTCAGGATTGTTTTACTGTTATAACTCTGTCTTGATGCAATATCATGTCCGTCATCATTTAAGTGTCTTGCATGCATTTTACTTTCTCCCTACTTCTCTTTCACACCCTGTCCAGTCATTGTTGTTATCATTTTAATATCGTTTGTTTTGTTTGTATAAATGAGGCAGGATTTATTTACAATTCCTGTAAGTGTAATGATTATTAAATATTACTCATTTAAGACAAGTGTTTTTCAAGACCTAGCATTGATTGCACAATGCCGCCTGTGTCCATCAGGGTGTAAAATGTAATTCTTCTTAACGGTGTTAAAAATGATATATTCAATACTATATCGAAATACTTGACCAAAGGGGCATCTTTTGCTCCAGTTGAATTGATTGGCAAGTATAATTATTATAAAAGTGAAAGTCTGGTTAGCAGTAAACACTCATATTCCAAGAAAACAGAAAGAGTATTGGTAGACTTGTGCTTGTTATAATTTTAAATAAAAATGAATATTTGTGTTGATTAATCCGCCCTACATTGTTATGGACCAAGAAAATGCTGCGTGTTATTTATTGGCTTCATTTCTTGTGAGAACCAAATGTGCTCCAGTAGTCCGTCTCAATATTAACATGAACTGTAATGTCAATCTACACAATTCTGTCAATTTTTATGTTTACCAATCTATGCCACTTTCCGATGCATGTGTTTGTATTTTTCTTTTATGTCCATTTGATTCTCTTGGATTTCCCACCTTCCACTCTTCCCCATAAAAGGAGGATGAGAAAATATGTTGTTTTTGAACCTTTTTCTTTCCTTTTTTGGTTAGGGGAGTTTGCAATAGGATGAACTATACAATCTGTGCCACCTTTGCTGGGACACGGCACTTTCCTCTCTTGAGGTTATTACCTTTTTCTTTTCAGCGAATTTCATTGCTGACGGTGTGAATTTGCAGGAACTGGGAAGTCTAAAAGCCTACAGAACCTGACAATGCAGCTCCGGAAATGTTGTAACCACCCATACTTATTTTTGGGTGATTATAATATGCTGCGCAAAGATGAGATTTTCAGATCATCTGGAAAGTTTGAGCTTCTTGATCGCTTACTACCCAAGCTTCATAAAGCTGGGCATAGAGTCCTCCTTTTCTCTCAAATGACGCGGCTCATGACCATTCTAGGATATTATCTGGAATTACATGGTTACAAGTTTCTTAGACTTGATGGCTCAACAAAAACCGAAGACAGAGGGGAATTGCTAAAAAAATTTAATGCTCCAGACTCTCCTTACTTCATATTTCTTCTAAGCACACGTGCTGGAGGACTTGGTCTGAATTTGCAGACTGCAGATACCGTGATAATTTTTGACAGTGACTGGAATCCTCAGATGGACCAACAGGCTGAGGATAGAGCACATCGCATTGGTCAGAAGAAGGAGGTGGCAGTTTTTGTGCTGGTCAGTGTTGGATCAATTGAAGAGGTTATCTTAGAACGAGCCAAGCAGAAAATGGGCATTGATGCCAAGGTCATCCAGGCAGGATTGTTCAATACAACTTCCACAGGTTTGTCACTTGTGAAGATCTGGCCTACTCTCTTTTTACCTCCTATTGAGAATGGAAAATGGGTTTAAAGATGTGAAACGAGTGGAGCTGGTTTATTAGATTGACTGCAACTGAGATTGGTCTAGAATTGACAGAGGGGTTCTCCATATTTTGCATATCTTCTCCATCACGAAGATTTAAGGGAAACTTGCACAATTGGTTTTTACCTATTCTCCCCCAACCTTTGAAAAGGGGGAAGTTGGTCGCCAAACTTTCTATACATTTTGTACCATTTGTCCTCAAAGTCAAAACTGTCCAAATTTTCATTAAATTGTTAGTTGACCCTCATGAAAACATAGCCCACTTCAAATTTTCTGTCCACCAGCCCAAGTTGGGAAGTTAAACGTAGCTTCATGGAGTTTGACATGTGGTTCACGTGACGATTAAACAGATATTTGGACGGTTTCTGTCATTAGGGACTGATTGTGCAATTATAATTATAGGCAAGGTCCCAATGGTGTAATTTTGCCCGAAGATAAAATGATGTGGTTGAGATATCTACTTGACTTTTGGACTATTAGGTTGTTGTATACCAATGATGTGGATGATCATTGTTCGGGTGTAATCTACTTCTCAATTTTCCTTTTAGGAGGTTATTGTAAGAAAATTTTCACTTTCTTATTGTTTATGCAGCTCAAGACAGGAGAGAGATGTTGGAAGAGATTATGCGCAGAGGTACAAGCTCACTTGGAACGGACGTGCCGAGTGAGAGAGAAATCAATCGTCTTGCAGCACGAACAGATGAGGAGTTTTGGTTGTTCGAGAAAATGGACGAAGAAAGAAGGCAGAAGGAGAATTACAGATCCCGTCTCATGGAAGAACATGAAGTACCAGATTGGGTATATGTCGTGCCTGATATGAAAGAGAGCAGGGGAAAAGGATTTGACAATCTCACTGTTCTTGGAAAGAGACGTAGGAAAGAGGTAATCCATCACGATACACTCACCGATTTGCAGTGGATGAGGGCTGTGGAAAATGGAGTAGACTTATCTAAGCCTCCTGTAAGAAGGAGAGAGAATCCTATGGTCTCGAATAATGAATTTCCCAGTAATATTGGAACTAATACCGCCATAGGTGAGAAAAAAGTTGCTGAATTGAAGAGTGAAACTGGTTCTCTTGTAAGCGAGGAAAAGAGTGAAGATACAATTGGTTGGACATCTCAAAGGTACAACAAGTCTGAAGCTGAAAGTTCTCAAAGAAGTGGCTCAGAAAGTTTGGAAGGAGGGTTGGATGTATTGACATGGAGAGCATATAGGAGGAGGAGATCGAGCTTGATGTGATTCGATTATATAGGCTTCTTATAGGGCAGAGGAAAACTCGAAACTTATGGGACGAGTAATTCGTAAAGTTTATTTGATGTGAACATGAAGCTGCAACAACTTTCTTTAGTGACTGTAGAATTAACCAGTTTGCAAATGCTCCTCTTTGACTTTATAATTGTATTAGACTAGTAGTATAAGATATGGGTTTACTGGATGGATGTATAATCAACTCTTTTGATTTTACCTTTTATTTTAGTAAGATTTAAGGATTGTTTAGGCGCCACTCCGAATTTGAATTGGAGTGGAATAACAAAAATAATAAAATTCCTATTTATGATACTATTTTGTGGGGCCCATGACAAGATCTTGTACAAACACGAAGGGAATGCAAGTTTTATTTCTTGGTAATTTACATTGTTCGACTGTTTAAGGTCAACAAGAACAGAATGGATTCTAACAAGCTGGAATAGCTCAGTTGGTTAGAGCGTGTGGCTGTTAACCACAAGGTCGGAGGTTCAAGCCCTCCTTCTAGCGTTTTTACTTCAACTTCAAATTTTTTTTTTGGCGGGGTGGGGGAATAATTTGCAAAGTTCGTCCCTGACTTATTGTCCAAATAGTGAATTAATCCTTTTAATTTTAAAAGATAGCGATTTAGGACTTAATTCTCATTATAGGTGTGTATTTATAATGTCAACGACCTTTTTGAAAAAAAGTAATTTGCAATGTTGGTAACCATCGTTAAACTAGCAAGTTAATTCTTAAATTTAGAAGAGAGCAATTTAGCACTCAATTCTCATATTAGTGTAAAATCGACCAAAATTTATTTTTTGCGATGTTTTTCACCCTTTGTCCTTTATCTTTGAAATATATAATTTTTACCTTTTCTTTTTATTATAATTTCACTCGTACAATTTCATTACACAGTTGAAAATGTTTTTAAATATTTTTCATAATATATTTATTTGTTTATTGTTGTTACGCAAATGGTTTGCCGCTTCGAAACGGGTATTGACCTGCCTGATCAGGTCGCGAGGGTCGAGGAAGCAGCGCCCCCGAAAGAAAATTCTAATTTTCGTGTATGTGTTGAAGAGTTGCAATTTACGTGCGGAGTTTATTCAAATTATCATATTCTCTATAATTTATAATTTTCTTAGATTGCTATAAAAATGATATTACATGAATGAAAAAACACATTATAGTAGAGAAAATCTGAATAGTTTAAAGAAGTTTTCAACCATGCTGATGAATGAATGAAGTATTTATCCGTTGTTCTCTGTGCGTGTAAAATACAACAGACCAATGACGCTGCGTGGAGAGAAGCATCCGCACGGGTACGGCGTTGCACGAAGCAGGATCTTATCTTCGCGCAGCACAGAGAAACTGCGTGGAGACATGCTCCGCGCAAGTGAAAGGGTCTCCGCGCTACGTGAAGCATGTCTCCGTGCAGTGTGAGCACAACTCTCTCTGCACGAAGAGATCTCTACTCATGCAGAGACATGCTCCGCGCAGCGTGAACCGCGTGCGCGGAGAGAAGAGGAAGAAGGCGTCTATTCTCTCCGGTTGTGAGCGACTGCAAATAGCATTATTCCACTCATTTTGAACATATCTTTGAGGATTAGATTGACATATACTTTAGCATGCCTTCGCGAGAGGGCTGGTAAAACTTGTATTTCCTTTGATTTTGGTATTAGGAAGTATCCACATAGTGCAAACAAGGCAAGACGCTTACCCACAAATGTGTTATCTTGCATAAGATAGTGACTACTACTTTGAGAGTTGTGACCTGTTCTTCTATATATATCCAAAAAACATAAGGGAAGAGTTCAAACGATGATTGAAAAATAGGAGTTTTAGAACAGATCAAACACTGCGATAAGTAATTGGAGATATCATAACTTCGATTTGCAACTTTGCAGCACACCGTTTTTTACCTCTTCACGACGATGTCAAACTTCGCGTCTAGATGAAACTTGAGTGAGCTTTTAAGAACATTGCATTTTTTTTCTTTTCTTTTTGCTGCAAGGTTTTGTGCCTGAATTTTCGAGTGCTTTTCCTTGAAAGATATTTCTGTCTAAGCGGTTTATTGGAAAAGATTTTTTACTTTTGAATTCGATTTTCTAAGTGAAACTTTTACGAGTTGTGAAAATGTTATACCTCGAAATGCTCACATAAGCATGCACCAATGGTGAATTATTTATTAAGGAGTTTTACAAATATATAATTCTTTTGAGTAAAAAGAATTTTTTACGTTCACTATTTTCATACAAATTCGTTGTCTTCATTATATTTTGAGAAGTGAAAATTCAATTTTCAGTTAAAAGAAACAAACATGAGAAGCGACTAGCGAGCTGACTCATCCCACCAAAAGGTGAATTGGTGGATGAACCCAGTCGAGATTTTGTGAAGCGAGCTAGCTCATGCTCGGCTTGGCTCGCCCCATTCGCAAGCACGAGCTGGCTCACTATGTGGGCCAAGCCGAGCTCGAAGGTGGGCGAGCGAGCGACTCGACCGTTTAACATCCTACCATCAAAGAACAATATCCTAGTCCAAATATCAAGCAGAATGAAAGTAATTTATCCTCCAATGCCAAAAAAATAATCATAAGTTTCCAATCTGATTTCGCAATCTGTTAACATTTGCTTGTAAGTTCTCTTCCAGTCCCCCGAACTAATAGTTCCTGCAATTTCTGTTCTCTCTATACAAATTCCAACTGCAGGCTTAAAGATGAATATTATTTTTAGAAACTTCAATGGTGACTATCTGTCACTAAACCTTCTAACTCCTATTAATCATAACAAAGGGAAAAAGAAGAATTGGAAGGTCATCTAGGTGAATGATCAGAATCATTAGATGAATTGTTCTTCAAAGCAGCTATTTCCTCTTCTTGCTGTTTCTTAAGAAACCTATGTGCAGTTGCATTCACAATCTTAACGAAAAAACCAATTAGCATGAACCATACTATGGTATTCCAAATGAAAGCAACCGAGAAATCCCATTTCTTCACCTGATAAGAATACATAAATTATTAGCATGAATGTAAATACAGCATGCTGACTGGAAGAGTTTGGAACGAGGAATACCTCAGTCTTTGAAGAAACATTTGGTTTCATTGCCATGTACTTGTCTTTCACAGAATGAAGCTTGGTGATTAGGTTGGGTAGGATAGAGTCGAACCCAGGTACAAAACTGAGCACCCAAATCAATTCATTTTCTATCCAGTTGAGAAGTTGATTGTTGCACACACAAATAATAAACACTGTCTGCAGAATATTTAAGTTACATTTATGAGAATTCTTGTCAAGTTTTAAAGCTTAGCAGCTGAAGTGAGGACGAACAATAGAATATTTATTAGGAGTGGCCAAACACCAATCCAGTCTGGTTCTGACCCATCCGGTTTTCTTCAGACCCAGATTGAATCTGTAATAATTGGAAATTTTACACATGGAGCCATTGGTTCCATGTGTATACATGATCCGAACCGAACCCAAACTTAGTCCGGTCCTTTAAACAGGCAATGGTGCACTTATCATTTCAGAGAACACTAAAACCAGCAATGATAAAAGTTTAGCGCGCGCACGCTCACACACACACACACATACATATTTATTCACTAAATCAGCTAATCTGTTTTATTCCTGTATTTTTTTACCCACCCCTAAATTATTTACTAACTACCCTTGGGCGGGGTGCTTGCAAACCTGTATGTGAGTTTTGATGATTGCTTTCCCTATCAATGTTGCCAGAAAAAACTCCCAAAAAGGAATTCCAAATTGTCCACACATGATTCCTGCAAGATCAAATAAAGGATTTGGAACCTGCAAAATATACCAGTTTGTCAACCAGTGCAAATAAATCTTGAAACTGAACACTCTTCCTGGGATTTCACCAAGGAGGAAAAGATCATCTACTTTCTTTGCTTTCTCAGCATATTAGGCTGGTTCTTAAAAGTAAGTTTGTCAAACTTACTTTTAAGTTACTTGTTGAGTCAAACATGACATGATTTTAAATGACATTTTTCACTAAATCTTAGCTCACTTTTTAGAAAAGTAACTTTTAAGCACAGTGTAACATGCTTCTATCCAACAGAGTGATCGAGGTGAGTATTCAGAATAAATAACTACATGCTATCTATCCGCACAACTAAAATATAGCAGACAGTAAACAATATAATCTAAAAAGTACCAAGTTGCATATGATGAATCATTAACAGAATAAGCATGAATCGCAAGACTAACCGAAGCAAGAGCAAGAATAGTAAAGAAGTTCAAGTATTGGGCATGTGACAGGAACCAGCGCTTAATTTGATTTAACCTAGCCGATATAATGCCATTCTCTTCGCTTGTGGACACATCCAAGTCTTCCATGGCATCCACTTTGTCACCTGCTAAGCTCGCTGTAAAAGAAAATATACAGAAGTCATGAACATGTTCACTATTAACTAATAGCAAGGATAAGACTCTTTGAATTAAAAATAAGACACACTGATCCATGTAAAATTAACAATCAGCATCAGAGTTTAAATACATATATGAAAACTAAATGTTTTGCTAATAAGTGTGAGAAAGGTAATTAATTCAAACATTTTTTAAGAAATACAAATTTACTTAGAAGTAATTCAAGTTATTGCATACTGTGCAAAAATTTCATACCTGCCCTAGAAATAAAATAAGGGGGAAGTTCTCCAAGTGCAGTCCCAAGGCCCCACAAGATTGCCTCTAATTGGACCTGGGGCAATATGCTACCAAGCAGAACCGATGTACCATGTGAAGACGAAAACAAAGGGGGTCCAAAATCTGCACAATCCTTCCCAAGCCATGAAGGGCCTCTTTTTAATTGTATTGTATCATACGGAGCACTTTTGATGTCTACTCGGCCACATTGCATTGCTTTAATGGTGAATAAAGCAATATGAGGCCCCAAATAGAGAACAAAAGTGTGCAACCCAGATCCTATGAAATATAAAACAACAATGATGTGTTTCAATAAATATTGGATAAGATGTTGCTACAAAGACAGCAATGGTACTTATTATACTTCAGAAGAATTCAATGATAGGCTGTTCACCAAATTATATATTTTGATGCATTAAATTCCTCAGGTTGATTCCAATAAAAGGATGAGATTTCTCCAACGTTTTGAAACCAATAGGGTTTAAAGTTTTGGGGGCAGGTACAGGTCAACCTACCCTGAACTTATCCATGACCTTAACTAAAACTATGAAATAAAATTAATTCTAGGATTATTCCTAAAATATAGCTCACGTAAACACATAGACTCCACTCAACAGTTTCATGCCAACAATCCAAATATCACACTTCTAACTCCATTCCCCACCAGTCAACCTGATTGGACACTCCTCCCTTCCAACTGGCAGCTCATCCCTGAAGCCATGAATCTTTGGTTCACAATTGCCAACTCTGGTGATTTATGGGAGTGGTTCTTAAGTCATATAGCTGTGGCAACACGTTATGTTTCTTACTATCAACTAAAATTTGGTTGATTGGCGTGGTTAGTTATTTAAGATTTGGTTCAAAGAAAATAATCAACCAACAGCATTCTCAGATTTTAACATCAGCACTATAGGATTTTCCAAAATATAATTCTAACGTTATTACCAACTATCAAGATTATCAAGGAATCAGAAAACACCATGCCTGTCTTAAAATCAATATAGCTTACCAAGGCCAATAGAAGATGCAACGCCAAGAACCACCCACCATAATCCAAATTGTATATAACGTAGAACTTCCTCAACATGCTGTGCAACATAGAAAAATGAAAGACCATTATAAACATTAATCTAAGATCAAGAGCTTGAAGCAACAACAATTTAGCGAGGACATGATCCTCCTTTGTCCATAATAGAGATACAGAATCTAAACTTGAAACAACAATCAAGTGTAAAGAGCTCTTAAATACTGATTCAGAGTTATGTAATGAATTCTTCAGGGAGCATCCTAGAATCGTGCCTTGTAATATTGCATGGTTCCAAAGGAAACAAATGATAGATTCTTCTTTACCAGTAGGGCAAATCTTCAGCCCCTTCAGAACAATATATATAAAGAATAACAAAGAACTAGTGAACTACTACCGATTTGATTACCTTCTCATGAGGACCATCAATAGTCACAAGTAGTACCCCAGCTATCGCAATAATGGTACTGGACAGCATAATCCAACCACCATGTGACAAAAGATACGCTACTGAGCGCCTGAGGTACTCAACAACAGCCAGAATGAAAAACTTCAGTGTTCTGACAGGCTGTGTTATCAAAGTCAAATTTTCTAGTTCTTTTTCATGTTTAACACGAAGTCCTGCAAAGAGAAAATTTGAAAACTCAAAATAATATGAAAAAGTATCCTCAATGGTAAAAGGAATATATAAATACTTCATCTCATTTCCCAAAAAATTTGATAATAGTAGGGATGACTAAGAACATGTTTGGCATGCTTAAAAAGAAGTACAGTTATTTTATAATAACTTATTGTTTTCAAACATGTTTGGATAACTTACTTTGAAGTAACCCAAAAAAAAAAAAAAGGAATGTATTGAAAGTAAATCTTATATTACAGCCTAATGTAAAAAAATGCAACTTATTTCTAACATTAACTAATTGAAAAAGTAATTTTAAAGTTTACTTATTTGCTTATAAGTAACCCTTTTAACCATAGGCAGGCATGCTCTTAAATACAATTTCTTTTGGGTTTTACATATATCCTCAATATCTCTCATATTCCATAGGCCTGTAGTTATATAGTGTCGCAATAGTTATATAACTGCATCAAAAGTGACATTCTGCAGGTATTTCCTTTCTACAAAAAAAATAAAATCAAGTCATATCCTAAGGGCTACTTTCTTCATGGACTATGCTAAATTCAATTGTACTTTTGATATTGATAGATATCAAATACAACCAACCAATCTCCTAAGCTTCTGAGCTAGAAACTAAGTTTGATAATTTATTAATTCAGTCATTCAACTGTAACAGAATAACGATGAGATTTTAAAAACTAAACCAATTTTACATTAAGGGGCAGCATGAAACTACGAAGCAATTGTCCAAGAACATTTGCAGCTATATCGTAAACACCAGCATAGCTCTTTCCCTTACTCTCACTGACACTTATGATGAAAAACAACAAAGTATTATTTTTCTCATTGTTGGAATGGTTTGGCAATTTTCGAACTTTTACAAAGGCTGGCATAATTGTGTTAGTAAGCATTCATGTTTGGCCAAGCTTGATAAGTGCTTAAGAGAAATGTATGGCTAACTTTGAAGGATTCAACCTCGGACCTATTTAAATGCAGTGGATAACAGCATAGTTCGAGAATCAACGGTGTTCAAATTTTGGGAGCTAGAGATCGTCAATAGGACATACCCCACAGCCACGTGTCATAATGTAGAGGGTAGAGGAATAAGATTCACTTTCCTCATTGGGGTAAGCAAAATCTTTTTTCCCATATTCTTGGTAAATACTCATGAGTGTTCACATGTCGTCAGATATGTGTGTGCGTGTGTTCATTTGAATCCCCTAAAATCCAACAAAGGAACCCTAATAATAGTTATGCTCATGTCAATTGAACAGCTGAAAAACGACCACATTAAAACGGTATGTACTGCTATAATACACACATAAATCAGTATAATTTCAACTATAGTATATACCCAAACAATCAAGATCATTTTTGGAATCATTATCCACAGTGCTCCCTTTCACTATTAAAAAAAAGGGGGGGAAATCAAACACACAAACTATCAAATTCAAATCATGCAATCGAAAATTCAGATTTATATTGAGCTCCTAAGAACGAATCGGATTTTTCTCCTATCAATAATATAAGACAGATCCAACTGTTAAAACAAAATCCCAAATCAAAAATTAGTAAACTGAAAAACTTGCCTGAGATCGGCATGTCTTTATCTTCAGAAGCACAGAGAGAATTCTTATTGGAATTTGATTTTTTCTTAGACCCCATTTATTTTGTACAATCTTTCACACGCCATTTCACACGCAATCACACTTCTGTGTATGCGATTATATATTAATTTGACCATATAAACATTTATCTGTTGAATCCAAGACTATCGGGTTAGAGAGAGGAAGATTATGATTATTGAGAGCAAAAGCAATGAATTTTTGAGAGATCTGAGGATTCTTAAGCGAATGGGATAAGAAAAGAAAAACACCAACCTGGTTGGGTGAGCCGTGTGCGAAAGATCAACCATATGATTAGAAAACTGAACAAACTAGAATTCCTCGAAAATGTGTTCAATTATGTATAAAACATCAAGAAGGAAAGCCTTAACTGTACATAAATATTAGGAGAATTTACGAAAATGACTAATTTCACATTTTTCAATTAAAAAGTGTCTAATTTTGACACTTCCTTGAAAAAAAACAAAAAAAAACAAAAAGAGTCAAATTTTTAGTACTAAATTACCTATTATACCATTAACGAAAAATGAAGCTTTTTTTTTTACTGTCACGAATCTCGAGAAGAAATGTCTTCCTTGATAAGCTAAATGTTCTCGACATTTTAAAAATTGTTACCGATATTTGAATCATGTTTATCTTGATACTTAATTTGTCTATAACGAAATTTTATTTCAAATACGAGAGTTCTTTACATTTCATAAAGTTCTTGACATATGAAATGTAAATCGCGATATTTAATACGTGGCAACAAGAAATATAATATATATTGTGATTTGACATGTATACTTTTAAAATAAGTAGGGTGGGTAGTATGCACATTTTTGTCTTTAGTTTCTATTTGGTACACATTAAAATTATCATTTTCATTCTTCTGCTCATTTTCAACCACACATTTTTCAATAAAATACTATTTTTCATCACATCAATAACTTTTTTTTTTTCAATCACACATTCTCCATCAATCCACTATTTCAAAATATATTCTTTCAAAATAACACATCCTTAGTGTTGAATTATTAATTGTTAACAATGATATTTTGGTCTAAAATATTGCAGAATGAACATTGAACAAATTTTGAATATTTTACAAATGACTGTGAAAGTGGACATTTCTTGTAATTTCCTCTGAATATTACTGAAGGTAAAATATTATACTGTCAAAAGTTATTTTTAAATCGATTTTATTTTTATTAATATGCAAGAAAATGTAATTGATTTTTTGAATGAAAAATAGGACACGTAGGAAATTTATATTATTTTGTCGAATCATAAAACTTTTGATTGAGGTGACGTGTTGGCTTCAAAATTGACAATATTAAAATTAGGTCGGACTTTAAAAACGTCCAACTATCCTAATTCTAGGTGAAGTGCAAAAAATTATAGCTCGCTTAATTTCCACACGAGAAATATCGATATATCCTTGCAAGAAAGAGTCTAATGTTCAAAATTTGCTGCAATCGAAATGAAAAGGCCAACTAGTAAAACAAGATGGCTTCCCTCTCCATGATGCATGAATTCCAAGGGCCTTCGAAATGAGACACGATTAATTCCATCATTTATTTAATTTAGACGATGGTTGATCTAAATCATAAGCATGACGTAATAATACCAAAACTGTGAGATTTAACAAGCACATATCTTTGTTATTTGCCCATATTAAAACTTTCATTTTCATTCTTCTAGTCATTTTCAACTATATATTTTTCAATAAAATAATGTTTTTCATCACATCAATAAATTTTCCTTCTTTTTCAACCACACATTCTCATCAATTTACTATTCCAAAAAACATTCTTCCAAAATAATGTGGCTCAAACATAACAAAACGTGATTTTACTATGTTTTAAAGTATGACATTTGTTAATTTCAATGTATTTAGAGATGACTAGTGAGGAAAACGTGCATTGCACGTTAGTGATTATCGTCTACAAATTATATTTTAGAATATTTGATTGTAAACTAACACAGTAAATTGATTTCATCTGTTAGAATTTATTATTGCAAATGGTTTATGATCATAGCATAAAAAAGGAAGGGAAAAAAAATTATTTGTTAGAATTTATTATTGCAAATGCTTACAAAAGGAAGGAAAGAAAAAAAAATTCGTGCTGTGGAAACATGTTCGAATATCTTTGAAAGTGTCTGCTATCTAATTGTATCATCATCAAATTGCAAGAACAAAGTACACGTGGACTCACAATTTTGTCAAAGATTTCACCTCCCGTTACAAATTTCATCACAATATATATCTTCGTTTTGCTAGCTATAACCTACAACACAGAATCTTCAATTGCTCAAGAAGACATTAA
>CAIGRF010053026.1:3940-29498 GCA_903798235.1 Fraxinus ornus
AAAGAAGATGTTTAGCCAAAAAAAAAAAAAAAACATTATAGAAGTTAGAAATCACTCCATTTGCAATGGAAAAAAAGAAACAGCTTAAACTTTAAAAAAAAAAAAAAAGCCTAATAGTCTACACTATCATCATTATTACTAGCATCGTTAATGGAATTATCATCAAATCTAATTTCTCCATTATCTTCCTCTTCGCTACTATCAATTTTTACAAAATCATCTTCATCATCCACCAATTGTAATGTGACCTCATTTTATTACTTTGTTTGTTGCCAAAATGCCATTTTAAATTGGCATTTTTCTTTTTTAAGAAGCACCCTTTCTGATTTCTTTTCATACAATTGAAAAATCAAATTTTAAATAAGGCTTTCTGATTTCTTTTCATACAATTGAAAAAACGAATTTTAAATGAGGCGCACGCCTCATGCTCCACGGTGAGGCGGGCCTCACTACCGCCTTTTTAAACCATGATTGCCCCATAAAACTTCTTTAAGTCCCAATCGTTGGTCTCTAATTTTAGCCCCAAAAGACCCTAACCCCTAATTCACGCATCTTATCTACATACTGCTAAATTGTGTTCTAAGAAATGGCTGATTGTTGACATAAGAAGGTACTAGTTATAAAGTCATATTCCCAATTGTACCATCTATTCATCATCTTTCTAATCTCAGTCTTTCATTTTGTAGGCGTCTATCCTACCATTTGAGGAAAAAAAGTCATTTAACTCTCGTAAAATTGAGGAATAAAGAACAACAAACACAAACACGGCCCAAAAGGTATTTCAGCCGTACACCAACCATCGAAGTTTGATGACATTTCCTTCCTCAAATGGTCGGACACACGCTGGCAAAAATGGAATATTGGGATTAAAGATACGTTGGGTAGATGGTACAATCGAGGGATAGGAATTTATAAGTAGTAGTTTCTCGTATCCTTCTCAACAATCAATGTTGTTTCAGTACACAATTTAGCTATACTTGGGAGATGAGTGTATTGGGAGCTAGGGTTTTTTAGTGCTGAAATTGGGGGCTAACAATTGGGGCTTGAACAAATTTATGGGGTTGTGAAAGTTGCGTTTCACATATGTTGGGAAGAAGTTTGATGAGTAAACCGTGACTATGGTATAAGTTGAGTGAGTATTGAAACATTTTACTCTAGGAAATTCATAATTGATTGTTGTCTTTGTAATTTTGCTACTTTATGGTATAAGCTTGTTATAAGTTACTTTAATCCACGCTTCTTTTCGTTCAGCTTTGGGTTTTAATTTGAGAAATTGGGTCCTTTATGGGGCTTTCTTTTGTGTACCCATTATGTGCCAGTGCCTCTTTTCTTTGCCTGCATACTATGTTATCAATCACACTAATTATGTTGATTTTAATATCAAGGAAAAATGGGACTATAGAATACTGCAATTCATACTATGTTACTAATTTGAATATTTAATATAATGGAGTTATAGTAGTTCTTCAGGAAAAATGGGAGATTACACATGGAAAACTCGTTAAAATGAAAATTGATAAGAGATTTTCTGGAAGCATAGCTAATACATGCAGTGGACTGAAAGTCAAACGGTAAGCTAAATGTTTATGGTAGTTTTGCATGCACGTGGCTATGACATTGGATATTCTTTTCCTAGCACCTGCAAGTTGTAGTAGGTGAAATAAATGAATTAAGCTTGTCGAATTTTGCTTCAGTTTTGATGTAAACTATAATAGTTGTCCATAAGCCTCCACCCAATAGTTACATGACTATGGGAATTACAACTATAAATGTTATCATTTTTGAAAAGTTACAGTTAGCTAAAAGTCTTTGGTACTTAATATCATATTTTACATACATCATTGCATCAAATTGTATGTTGAAAATTATGTAACAGTGTACTTTCATTTGGATAAAATTTGAGCGTTGGAAAATTTCTTTTGTTGAGAGTTTGGAATTCAATAGAATCTGGTTGTTTATATGATTTTACTAAATTTTTTTTTTCTGTTTTTGTTGTATAGGATTGGGACTATATTATACACCACGATAAATGGTTTGCAGGCAAAGTTAATGTGTCTTCAACTGATACGGTTATCTCAAACTTGTGCGGAAACTTGTCTAATGATCAGAGGGCATTGTTCAGGAAGACATGCTTTGGTCCATATGTGGATATGAAGGAAATTTCATTGCAGCCTCAGTTGATTCATCAAGTACTGTTGAGGGAGGTGAAGCAACCAAATCTGGATGAGATGTGGTTCAAGATCGGTGAGAAGTGTGTGCGATTTTCAATACACGAGTTTTGTTTAATAACTGGACTTAGATGCACGGGTAATGATGACCTTCTGAAGTACCAGTCGAGACCGATTAGGATTAAGGATACATATTTTAGACACCTTCCAGACATAACAAGATCTAAAGTTAAAGAAGTTTTTGTTAACATGAAAGATGCCAATGACCAGGATGTTGTAAGGATTGGTGTTCTATACTTAATTACATCATTCTTGTTTACAACATCTTACAAGAAATTGGTTGATGATTCTCTTATGGCTCTTGTTGATTCGGATGAAATGGAAACTTTTGCTTGGGGGAAAGAACTCTATAGGATTACTCTTTCATCGCTTAAGTCTGCATTAAGGAACAAATCATTAACTGTAAAGGGGGGGAAGAAAGCTTCTGAGGCATATAGGCTTAATGGCTTTCCGCTTGTATTTCAATTGTGGATTTATGAGACAATCCCATCTTTAGAGGGAAAATTTTGTACGAAGGTTAATGCATTGCATCCTCGGATATTGAATTGGAGGTCCAAAGGGCGCGTTACATCATCGAAATTGAACGAGAATGTTTTTGACCTCATGAGAGTAAGTAGTTTATAACCACGCTACTTATTTATATTATATTATCATTTTTCTATTATGTGCTTGTCACTTTTTTTTGTCACTTATTTTGTCGTGTTTCTAGTTGGAAGTTAATGTTGTTGAGCCAAATGATGATGAAAAGGAGGAAGCATACATGGTTGGCTTGATTGATAAGGGTCGGCGGGTCCTGGACTCTGATTTTGAGGATCCAAAGGTACGTGCATCGAAGCCATCTCATTCACCCCGTGTATCCAAGGAATTATCTACTCATACTAACAGTTCTACAAAGGCTGCTAAACGCAAAGAGAATGAGGTTGGTTTTTTTATTAATTACATTTTTGTAGTTTATATCATTTTTATACTATTTTTTTGTTGATATTTGTCATTTTTTTGTTGTGCCTTTGGTTTTTAGAGATGCTTCAATGAAGAAATTATCAATCGTTTGGCCGATATTCAATCAAAACAGCATCAATTAGCTTCTGACCAAGTGGAATTGAAGCTTGAAATGATAGGGTTAAGGCGTTTTGTTGCTAATACGTTCGCGGATTTGATGGGTGAGATAAAAAACAAGAACTCCGGGAATTTTCCGAAGCCTTCTGATCTTCAGATGGTAGTTTATAGTGGTGAGGTTGAATCGGAGAGGAAGGTAGTGTGATATTCTAAATACAACTTCTGAAGAAGTTTCCTATTAGTTTTTCAACCTCCGTGAATTTGTTGAGAGGGTGCGAATTTTTGCGCGTATTTGTCACTTTCATTTTCTGCATTTAACTTTTTATGACTATCATTAACTTTTTGGCTTGCAAGTTTTATTTATTTTTGGGTAGATTGATGGCAATAAGAATGTTGATCGGCAAACATATGTTTAGAACGATAATCGTGGGGAACATTTGATATCCAGCACCTAGGAAGTCGGTGAGTAGGAATCGTTGATTTCCAACATAATGAAAATGGCAGCTGAGTCTACACTGGAGACGGATGATCCTGGCAGATTAGGAGCTAGTTTTAATTTTGATGCAAAAACGGGAGAGACATTGGGAATTTTTTTTTAGTAACATGGCAATGTACAGTATTTTTCTCCTATTTCATCTTTTTCAGTATTTTTCAAATTGTAGTATATTTTAGCCTATATATATCATATTATCCCTTCAACATATGCGTAACTTCAAAAACAAAAAATACTTTTAGTAAATCTAAGTTATAAATTATTCAGAAAATGACCATTGTTTTATATTTAAGATGATTAATCTTTTAAATTAAAAGATGTACTATCATGCTTAAGAACAATTTTTTAGTTACCTTTTCTGACGTCTACATATTTATTGGTCAAACACGGCATTAAGAACCATGAATCATGTGGTAAGAAAACAAGTTTAAGAAGTCTTTGACTTAACATGCTAATATGCTATGCATTATTCTATATTTACAAACTAAATGTTCAAGTAATTTACTTTTAATCTCTGCCAAACAAGCTCCATCAGGATTCCCTCTGTGTCAATTAAGCCTAGTAAAATTTCTTGGCTTTAATTCATGCATTATTGTTGATATGAAATGCACACGAGAGAGACATCTTCAATGGGATGAAATTTGTGGACTATATTTCAATCTAAAGGAAAAGGAGCAGCAAAAGTATAAGAAACGAGGATAACCAGACAACAAAGTACAGAAAATCAGACCAGATTTCCATTCATCAAGATTGAAGAAAATCAAAGTCATCAATGAGTTAGCCAGTCAATACCGAGAATTCAAAAAGTTTTCTTGTGCGACAAACAAAAAGAATATTCTTAACTGAAGCCTTAGCCCTATTTTACATCTTTTATTATGCCAAATGGCAAGGAAAGGGTAAATGGAAAGAAGACAGAAGAGCACAGTACAGGAATGACCAACAAAAATTCTTAGTGTACTGTAAACTGCCCAGGCGGGATTGAGGCTCAAATAAAACTGATTCTTGTTCTCTACTTTTCCATTACTGTGTGTCATTTTTGGATTTTCAGCAAGAATTACCTGCAAGGTTCCGAATGATCAGATTAGGACAGAAACACGACACCATCTCTCGTAAGGAACAGAAGAAAGAAGAATGTCAAAGAGAGTTACGTGAAACAGCTTTACGATTTCATTTCTCTTTCAGATAAAGTGTAATATGAAATACTAGATCATATTTGGTAGAGATTCTTAAAAACTCATTTTTCTCCGAACTCGATTTCAACCAACATTCTTCCAAATAAATAATTTTGCACATGGACCATGATTTTTTCCTATTTTTTAACCGCAAACTCTCCCAAAAAATCACTTTTCACAATCTGTTCTCAAAAAATCTACATCAAACAAGCTCTAGTTCTAGTTCAACCAAGCAAGTATAATATAGAACCAAGTGGCAATAGCATTTTTAATTGTAAAAACTGACCTTCTAACAGTAAAATTTCTCAAGTTGACTTTTGAACTTCTGAATAAAGAAAATGATCGAGTGTATATCGACCTAACATAGTAAAACGATCATCCTTTTCAATTACAATAACATTATATAACTGAGAACTATGAAATGTGAAGGAACAATAGAGCTTAAACAGTCAACCGTAAACAATAAAAAAATCTCAGCTTCGTAAAAATTAATTGAATCTGTCAAAGAAAGCAGCATACCAGGAAACAAGAGAGTTTGTATGAATTCGACAAATATGGGCATCAATTCCATCTTTACCACCAAAAATGGATGCTTCTCCGGTTTTCACATTATAGGCTACAACAGGGCATTTTTTTGAGCGTTCCAACTTCTTCATTTTAAAGACAATGTGACTGTTGTCTAACCAACCAATGGCCCAAATATCATGCCGCGACATTTTTATACTTTTACATAGGTGTTTGATCTCACAAACTTTTGTCCATTCTCCCTTAGAAAAGTCCAACAACCATATACATACATCATCCTTTTGAGTTACAGCACAAGTCAAACTGTCTTGCATACTTAAAAGCGAATAATCCTAGTCAATGAATCCATTCGGGACTTTAAAGTAGCAAGTAGATTCCATCCGTAGGTCAATTGCTAAGATGGTGCTCTTGCTTTGGGCCACATAAATCACCTCTCCTACAGAAGCAGAAGTACATTTGTCTTCAAAACCCGTGGTCGGCACAGAACCAAGTTTCCTCCAAGCCAAGTCTCTTCCTAATGTTAATACACGCCAACTATAGTTGTCGAAGGCACCACACATACGTATCACTTTATATTCCTTATTCTGAGGAATATAAACAAGATGAGAAAAGAGATGACTTTCATTTTCGATCTCACAACAAGAAGGCAATTTCACAGTTTGCCCTCTAACAGGATTTTGAACATAAAGAGATTTATTGGAATAAGAACCACAAAATAAGCACAATCCTCTACAACTATCCTGAAGTAATATACGAAAATGCTGTCTTATATGTGTCATTACGAATTCCCCATATTTCATCTCAAGGAAAATGGAATGTCGTCTTTCAAAAAATTGGATAAGCAAGCCACTTCTTGATTTTTTTAGGTGTGACTCGACAAATGAAGGCTTGCCTATAATCCTAGCCCACTGCTTACAAACCAGCCTCCCATACTTGTACAAAAATTCAGCAGGAAGCCAAAGGAGAATGTTAATGATAATGTCAACAGGAAGAAATGCCAATTCATTCATACACATCTTGTTCTGCAATGAAGTCATTCTTATATGTCAGATGCTTGCTCTAAAAGTCCTGCAAGCAGATGAAAACTGGTAAAAGTTTTACAAGCTTACCTGAAAACTATGTAATAACTAATAAGCAATACAAAATCTTGAGAAATAACTATAACATAACAAGGAAAAAAAGAAGTTTAGAAAGGGAACACAGTTATACTTGGTAGATAATAGGCATAAAAAGGAAATAGTACGGAAACACGCGTCAGTAGAAACAAGCACTAGGACTAAATCAATCAAAAAGGTGGTACATATGGAATAACAACTTTTAAGATTGAAAGACGACGGCGTTGGATATTATTGAATTTGCAGGTGCTAAAGAAAATACAAAAAAGTAGAACTGGAAGTACAAGATATAGAGTCAGGTAAACATGTTAACAGATAAAACAAATTAAAATCAAATATAAATGTGACTAGTATTTTGTATCTTAAGCTCTGTTGTCATTATTCTTAGACACTGGACCAAGTCACAGTGAACTTGTTTTGGAATCACTGGACCTAGTTACAATATGGTAAATGAGAAAAAAAATAACTGGACACTAATACAATGAACTACTGAAAATTAGTAAGTTTTTCATGCTTGGAATTAGTAAATTTTGTATCTTAAGCTCTGTTGTCATTATTCTTAGACGTTGGATCAAGTCACAGTGAACTTGTTTTGGAATCACTGGACCTAGTTACAAAATAGTAAATAAGAAAAAAAATAACTGGACACTAATACAATAAACTACTGAAAATTAGCAAGTTTTTCATGCTAGTAATTTAATTAACTGTAACAATAGAAAAAGAAACCTGAATACTTCTACTTATCGCATTATAGTCATTTAAATTGGAAGGAGCCTGCTGTTTCAAATTAATTCTTCTTCCTTGATTTTCATGTTTCATCAGATTGAGCTCAAATAACTATAAGGCCTGAAAGTGTTAGATACAAGCCCTGGCCACCCGTAACTGAAATATTCATTTCAGTTGTCTTCCATATTTAACACAGAGCTCTTGCTAACTATAATATACAGTCAGATTGGAAATTGCTCAGTGAATGACAGTTTTTATCATGTAGAGGTGCTAAAATGTAGCAAACTTCCTATTTCAAGTATAAGAATACTTAACTAGATTAGATGCATCAATTGAAAAATAAATAAATAAATAATAATAATATATATGTGTGTGTGTGTGTGTGTGTGTTCAGTGCTTAGTGTGAAAATAACAGAAAATAATAACAAACTAGGCCTTATTGATTTACGATGTAAATTATGTGTCGAAAGAACTAAACAAAACTTGATTCAAAAAGTATTATTGAACTGAGAAGCCACATCAAAGTTGTACTATTTGTCTAATGACATGGGAGAATCGGGAATGAGAGGTCCCGTGTTACTAGGAATGGATGCTAGGATAGCAAATGAACTCGGAATGCCGATTCCAATCCCAGTAATTCACTCATACCAAATGACACCTTAATAATATTTTTAACATTGGCTTCATTGATTCCATAAAGGACTCCTTCCATTGGCAGAGCCTGACATGACTGAATGTGATATTCAAACTTAGGGCTTCCAAAAATTTTAATATCAGGAATATGTATCCATTACTCTTGTGTTTGGTTTGTCAATGACAATCAAAACTTCCATTTTCACATCTTTCCATACCATTTTTTTCTCTGTTAGTCTTGCACCCGCTTCAACGCTGCGAACATGCCACCACCACCACTTAGCTACAATCAACATTTACATATGCATGCACATCTCAAGACGACCTCAGCATCAAACCAATTCCCTATAGCTATTACTTTCCTGACACATTCACTGCCTCCATAGCCTCACCCAGCTATCAACCCCACCTGAACTACCACCATCACAATTAATTCGTTTAAAACACAAATTATTAAATGGTTTTTTATTTGGTCTTCAAGACCCAAATTATATACTTGATGTATTACCCATCTAGATCATGAAATTATATAATGGAAATTATGCCACGGGTTTATCAGATCAGCCGTACCAAATAAATATTTGAATTGTATTTTTATATATTAATTTATCAGGGGAGGGAATAGTGAAGACAAGCATGCAATTTGAAGAATGTGATGTAATCAAAGGAGACCTGCACCAAGACGGTTCCTTCAAATCACTTAATAACCACACGGTTAAATATGGAATGTCTGGGTCGCATAAGTTCTCTCTCTCTATATATGCATAATTGTATATATGTGTGATCGATTGAGCCAAACTCACAATCCATCTCATTTACAAATTCAACAAATTAAAAGTTACTAAATAACCAACTGCTTTAAAAGATAAAGGGCTCACAGGAAGACAAATTTGCCTTGCTCCAATAAACCATTACTAGACAAAGCAACAACTAAAATTATCGAGAATACCCACCAGACACAACTGCAATAGTGCAATCTATACAAGTTTACTTCCTTCCAACAAAGTTTGGCATACCCACTTCTCCAAAAGAAAATAATTGAGTAAGCTAGAAGCCCAATAAATTTCCCCCTCTAGGAACTACAAAGTACAGCTAACATACAGCATGTGGTATGTCAAATAAATGGCACTAAATGAATAAGGCCAAGGCTTATCTCGAATGGTAAGAGCGAATCCTTACCAGGTGATGACCTAGGTTCAAGCCTTCTTTTTACAAGGGGTGAAATCCTCTTATCCCCTTCTAGAGAGAGAGAGAGAAAGAGAGAGAGAATAAAAATAAAATAAAATAGGAATTAAATGAATAAACTTATAACACATTCCCTTGAAAACATGCCCATTTAATGAGATGTATCATATCAAAGTATTTTTAAAAGGTTGAAGTTCAACTATCAATGCTAAATCTCTAATAGGTAAAACAATAATCAACCAAACATAGCAACAATTACTCAATTAATATCACATTACAAAACTTGTTGCAAATTAGCTCCATCAATTGTGTACCACAAGCGTGTGACTCATTTAATAAGCTTAACTCGAAAGGGCCATTGCCCTTTTTTGGCCAATTCTTATTGGCATCCTTCAGAAGTGACTTAGGGAAAAAAATCTATCGGACAGGTTTTCTGTAGTTTGAACTCCATACTGGAATATCTTCAACTATCTATGTCTCTTAACCAAAAAATGCATTTTGTTTTATTAATTCTACCGTTTTCCCTAAGATACAAAAAATAGATTGGCATAAACTTCCACCATTTTCATCCATATTAGGTAATCATATATAATATATTTGTAGACCCTCCCAGCACTTCCAGCATCTTCAATGCAAACCACCAGTATCATGTATACCACATTGCAGGTTTTGTAAAGAGATGACAGAAATCCAAGTTCTCTTTTTGAATGTCTACTAACAATTTCATACACAATGATATAGTTTTCCTTTCTGGTATATGCTTGCATTATATTTCACTCCTGATTTTTGTATAGAAAGAAACATTGGGAACATAAATCCAATTTTTTTTTGCCATAAACTCATTTCTCACAATTTTTAAATACTAAGCTTTGACAAAGGACAAACAAATAACCATGTGTCATGAAAACAACAAGGCAACCAGATAGGTGATATACTTTTTAAACAACAAAATATGTTATCATTTCTGATAAATAGAATCTAAAAGGGAAAATTTAATGAAAGCAACAAATTCCGTGCTTGAAATTTCTTTCAAATGGCTTTGAAGAATCTTCAAAAGAAGTAGAACTGTCTCATTAGTTTCAAAATAGCCCAGACAGAAATGGGAATGCCTGACATGAAGCGTAGGTGATTTCTATACAATGCACACTTGTATCAACATTGCCCACTTGTATTGGTGCAAGGCACTCAAACAAACTATAATGCTTACATGCATGTAAGAATGTTCATATTAGATCTCTTAACACTGTTAGGGTAAAAATCTCCATCAACTCAAAGTAATTGACCTTTTAAAGGTCACATTGGCATAAAACATAAACAGAGAGAGCCAATCACCAGAAAAAAGTGTAAAAAATTATAATAATAGTCGCATTTTGTAACTGATGTAAGAAATTGAAAGCAAATGTGCTTTCTACCAATCACACTTAAAGCAATTAAAATCAATCTCAAAGTAGATTGACATTGCAATCATTAGATAATATGAAATATGAGAAAGTTATTAATTTTCATCAATTCCAGGAAGTTAATAACTTTCGTCCCTATACTAATATTTTGTAGCCCCTATTTGGTACACATTAAAATTTTCATTCTCATTCTTCTACTAATTTTCAACCACACATTGTTCAATAAACTAAAATTTTTCATCACATCAATAACTTTTCCTTCTTTTTTAACACCCATGTTTGAGCCACATTAAAAATCTCATTTTCATTCTTCTACTCATTTTCAACCATACATTCTTCAATAATATTTTTCATCTCATCAATAACTTTTCCTTCTTTTTCAACCACACATTATCTATCAATCTACTATTACAAAATACATTTTTCCAAAATAATGTGGATCAAACACATTCGTAGCCTTGAATTTGAAATAATATCATTTCCATAGAGCACACAAGATTCATTTTGTTAATTAGGTTCAATCGAACATCAATTTTCAAAAAATAGATAAAACTTGATCACTTGAAAGAGTTTGTCACTATATTTGACAGCCTCCAAAAACTTAAAACTTCCAAACCAAATAGAGAAGAAAGGACATCTTTGAACTATAGAATACGCTCAATAATTTTAGAATAACGCCGGATTTCAAATCTTCAATTACCAATATGCCAAATCTGAGATAAAACTTGATCAAAAGAAGGAGATCATTTACCTTGAAACTTGGAAAACCCAAATATAGCGCAAGAAAGAGAGTGATGCAATGTTTGAAGTCTGTACGAGGAGTCGTAAATGCAATTCAATTAATTAGGGCTTATTTTCGGTTGTTTTTGCTATTCTTTTCTCTTCTTTTTTCCCCTTTTGCGATTCCACTTGGTTCAAAGGTGGTGCGATGAGATTGAGTTCACAATGGCTTTAAGGTGGCAATGGACGTAAGGAATGGTGCTTGCTAGTTGAAAGGTTGTTTAGTGCATAAGTTTCTGGGTGGTGGCTGCCACACCAACCTTGTCGTAAACTGTAACACGTGCAACGAATAGTGATTTGGTTAAAGAAAAATGGCAAAGACTGACAATGAATGCAAACGAAAAGAGAGAGAAGAATTGATATATTTAGAGGGAAACATCATATTTTATTAAATAACCAAAGAATGGTTTAATTCAAGAAATAACCCTCTTAGGTATAATTTAATATTACCTCCTAAATAAAGTAACACAATATGGAAATAAACGGAAAATTATAGCAAATAAACTCTTATTAAATTAATTGTGTTTACGCCTGTATACGCTTTAAACACTAGGTCGTTTAACTAAAGGATAGATAGAGAAATTTAGTGAGAATTTTGTAATATTATTCAATAATCTAAGTGTATTAAATACAAGAAGTAAACTCTTTATATATGGTTGAATACATCCTAAGTAAGTAACAAAACTAGGATTTACCATGTCAGGTAATAAAATAAAAATAACAAAAAAGTACAATAAAAACCCTAATTAATTCAATTGCGTTTACTCCTCATATAGACTTTAAATGCTGCATCATTTCTCCCTGACTAAAAAGAACTCGAGTCTCATAAGTTATACTTCAAATAGTCCTACAAAAGCTTTAAATCCATATGGGAAAACTACTCTTCGGTAATCTAGGCAGCATCACTAGGCAGATGATCTTTTATCCAAGTAAAAACCTTAGAAACCTACTATCTTTCGAAGTAGACCAAATTTTTAAGAACCTGTAGAGTTAACTAAAATGTGTTTCTTAACATAAATGCTACAGAAACAAAATCTTAAATTTACTAACAAATAATCATATGAGTGACGCATGTAACTTATCTAATCCAACATGCTTAAAGTGTAATGAAAATTATTATTTCTAAGACAAGTCAATCATAACAATTCAACATCAAGTCAAACAATTTAGGAACAAATTCATAATTCAATACTAATCATCTAACGCATTATATAAATTAAGTTTGATTCCAAAATAACTAATAAAGTAAATAAAATGTATTCATTTTAAAATCATTACATGGAAATTCTTGGTTAAGCAACACCACTAATTATCTAGCCATTCAAACTAGTCCACATCAACCTGTATGGAGTGAGGAGCAAGTATTAAACGAAAATACTAGGGAAGATACATTATACGTAGTTCCATCAATATAAATATTTAAGCACAAGTTATATATCATTTTCATAAAAAAAATTCTCCAAGAATAGTTGGGGATCAAAACGGATACTTTACACATTTCTATCATCTTTAATTTTCGAAGGAGATAGCATTTCATTTCATATTAGTTACCGAAGATAGATTAGCATTTTATGAATAGTCCTTGTGCAAAATAATTATATCGAAAGAAACTATCCACTTGCACTTTGTATCATGTTTCGTAATTGAAGAACGCTAGCATTGGAAAAACATGCAGCTTAATCTCTCTATATACCTACCCAGGCTTACAACTTAATAAAATTTAATAAACTTATGTCATTAATCAATAATATAAAAAATCAATTAGGACTATATGTTATAAAGCAAATAGACAGTAATTGGAATCCATTAATTGCACTACAATTTACCACACAATTCATCATTTATGGCTAAGTACTAGTAAAGAGTGAAGGAGGTGGTCGTTCAAAGGAAACCCCCACCATTTGAGAATTTGAAGAGTGATGAATCAAATTCTCTCATTGTTGAAAATGAATAGGAAGACGACTTGTATCAGATTTTTTTCATAGTTTATATTACTTAATAGGATTTTTTTCAAACTATATAAATAGTTCAGTTCGCTTTTAAGGTTTTTTAAGCATCGAAACCTAAACCAAACATTTCATAATTGGTATTGTTCAATTCAGAACCGAAACATTGATAGGTCCACATGAACTCAAACAAATGATTTGGTTCAATTTTGCATTTTAGCAGTATTTTTCCCTAACTTCCACACTTTGATTATTGAATAGAATTTCAATATTCCCTCTAAAGCTCTCAATTTCCCTCTCATTCTCTCTTCCATCTTCTCTCTTCCTTATCTTCATTTGTGTTAGTTGTCACAGAGTGGAGAGATTTGAAGAGTAATTGAGTGAGAAGAAAGATTGGGATTTGGGGCAATTGGCTATGTGGTAATCGTTAAGACGGTATATGGAAAAATGAGGAGAGATATTGTGTGATTAATAACTTTTGTTTTGAAATTATTTTTTTAAAATTAAAAGGAAATCAAAAAGCTTGTAGGCCAATGCGTCCCCTTGCCATTGAAAGAATAGCATTATTGTTATGGACTAAAAAGCAGGAATAGGTGACAAACCTCATAAAAATCCCCCGTTAGCAATGTACGTAGGATTCTCCAAGAAACGGTGAACACTGGTCAACTCTTTAGGCATGGTGAGAGAGCAACGGTAGATCACATGCCTTCAGATGTTGATTAATATTTCGAAGAGTTTCTCAAATAATTTGCCATGGTCATTCCCTCACTATTACTGATGCCAGAAACCTACAAGACGTAGACAAATCTAGAAATGTAATATGCTAGATCAAAATGACAATAAAATTCTATATTCACCCACACAAACAGTTTACACAGTATCCATATAAATAGGTAGAATACAAGGCACAAAAAGGAAACTAAATAATTACACAAGGAAACTTTCCTATCCTAAATAATTACACAAGGAAACTTTCCTATCCTGCAGCAATGACTAATTCTGTATATTTACAACTGTTATATCCTTTGCAATATGCCTAGAATATTGTTATATCCCTAGAATTATGCCTAGAATATCTCAGTTTCCAACACTCCCCCTCAAGCTGGCTTGAATATATCTTCCATAGCCAACTTGCCAACTAAGTAGTCAAACTGCCTTTTGTACAGTCCCTTTGTAAGAACATCTGCAATTTGCTCTACAGTTGGTATATAAGACATATAGATCACACCTTCTTCAATCTTCTCTTTGATAAAGTGCTTGTCAACTTCTACGTGTTTAGTTCTATCATGAAGGACTGGATTATGTGCAATTGCAATTGCTGCCTTGTTGTCACAGTGCATTTTCATTAGTAAAGTGCTTTGAATTTTCAAGTCTTCCAGTAGCCTCTTAATCCATAAAGCTTCACAAATTCCATGAGCAATTGACCTAAATTCAGTCTCGGCACTACTCTTTGCCACTACGTTCTGTTTTTTACTTCTCCAAGTAATCAAATTTCCACCAACAAAGGTACAGTAACCAGAGGTGGATTTTCGATCGGTAACACTTCCAGCCCAGTCTGCATCCGTGTAGATTTCAACCTGAAGATGTCCCTGTTTCTTAAACAATAGACCTTTACCGGGAGTCCCTTTTAGATATCTTAGGATTCTGTATGTTGCTTCAAAGTGTTCTTGTCCCGGTGAGTGCATGAATTGGCTCACTTTACTTACAGCAAATGATATATCGGGGCGCGTGTGTGACAAATAGATCAGCATTCCAACAAGTCTTTGAAATTGGTCTATATTCACCACATCCTCGGCTTTTGCATGTTGGAGCTTTAAGTTGGGCTCTGTTGGAGTTTCAGCTGCTCTACATCCAAGTAAACCCGTCTCACCAAGCAAGTCAAGAGTGTATTTGCGTTGAGTAACGAAGATACCCTTATTGGATCTTGCAATCTCCATGCCGAGAAAATATTTCAAAGCTCCCAGGTCTTTTATCTCAAAATCTTTAGTAAGTCCATTCTTTAATCTTTCCAACTCACCACTATCATCTCCCGTTAAGATTATGTTATCCACATAAATAATCAAGATAGCTACTTTACCTTCGCTTGAATGTTTATAAAACATGGTATGGTCTGCTTGACTTTGACAATAGCCATGGTTTTTCACAACTTTCCCAAAGCGTTCAAACCATGCCTTAGAGATTGTTTGAGGCCGTACAGAGACTTTTTTAGTTTGCAAACTTTATCTTCACCGAATTTCTTCTCAAAACCTGGAGGGAGGCTCATATACACTTCTTCGTCAAGATTTCCATTCAAGAAGACATTTTTTACATCTAATTGATGTAGAGGCCAATCATAATTCACAGTCAGTGATAGAAGAACCCGAATTGAATTCATTTTAGCAACTGGAGCAAATGTTTCTTGGTAGTCAATCCCAAGGGTTTGTGTAAACCCTTTTGCTACAAGTCTTGCCTTGCTCCTCTCCACACTACCATCAGCCTTATATTTCACAGTAAACACCCATTTGCACCCTACAAACAGGTTAGACACATTTGAAGTAAATGCTTTATAACTATTGGAAAGTCTTATCATAGGATAAATATTTTGCAATGGGATGTTGGGTACACTTTCGAACTCCTTTCCTAATGGCTATAGGAATATCAAAATCTTTGGGCTCAACACTTGAAGGGGATAAAGATGAAGGAACAGAAACATGATTAGGATTATGAGCTGGATTAAGATTAGAATTACCTGAATTACTTGGACCTTTTTCCAGAGATTCTGATTGGCCTTGTGGTAAAATGGTTGGCAGGTCTCTATTCTTCTGTTGAGTTTTCTTCCGAGTATAAACCAAGAACTCAGATTCAAGATCATTTTGTTTCTTTTGTAGTGTTTCTCCCCCTTCTTGTGAATCAACTATGTTTGGTAAAGTTTGGATAGGATTTCCTTCGTTCTCCATATCTCGATCATCCTGTTGTGGTGTTTGTTTTTCAACATCTAGAGAAGGAGATGAGAAAATAGGTTTTGGTCAAGGGTCCAAAGTTGTGTCCCAAAATTTTTCTTCATTTTTCTCTGTTTCCCCCTGAAGACAATTTTTGGAAAAATAGGATTGATTTTCTAAAAAGGGGACATCCATGCTTACAAACGTTTTTTGTGTTTGAGGGTTATAACACTTGTATCCCCTTTTGTTTGGGGCATAACCAATAAAAACACACTTTTCAGCTCTAGGGTCAAGCTTAGATCGAAATTTGCTAGGTATATGAACATAGACAGTGCAACAAAAAATCTTTAATGGCAAATCTGAATTAATTCTATATTCAGGAAATGTGTTTTTGAAATAGTCTACATGAGTGACATATTGCAAGACACGAGTAGGCATTATATTTATTAAATAGGATGCTGTTAAAATTGCTTCTCCCCATAAATATTTTGGAACGTGCATAGAAAACATTATGGCACGAGCCACTTCAAGTAAATGTTTGTTTTTTCTTTCAGTGATGCCATTTTGTTGAGGAGTGTCACGACATGTAGACTGATGTAAAATGCCTTTTCCTTGAAAGAAATTCCCCAAACATTCATTAAATTACTCTTTCCCATTATCAGAATGAAACAAACAAATCTTTGATTGAAATTGGTTTTCGATCATTTTGTAGACAACTTGAAACACATTTTTTACTTCAAATTTGTCATTCATTAAATACACCCAACAGAGCCGTGTGTGGTCATCTATGAAAGTAACAAACCATTTTTTTCCAGTCTTGGTAGAAACTCTAGAAGGGCCCCACACATCACTATGGATCAAATAGAATGGTTTGGAAGCACGGTATGGTTTTGTCAAATAAGTAGCTCTATGACTTTTAGATAAATAGCAACTATCACAATGAAAGGAGTAACAATCCAAATTTTTAAACAATTTTGGAAACAAATGTCTTAAGTATGGAAAACTAGGATGTCCTAGTCTAAGATGCCAATACATTATTTTTTCACGAGGAGAAATAGAACTAACACTACCACTATAGCCTTGAGCAGCTTTATTCTTGGAAAAATTGCCATCAAAATAATAAAGACCGTTGACCATTCTAGCACTGCCAATCATCTTCCTTGAATTCTGGTCCTGAAATTCACAATGGGAATCAAAGAAAACAACATGACAATTAGAGTCTTTAGAAATTTTACTAACAGATAATAGATTGCAAGCTAGTTTAGGAACATGAAGGACAGATTCAAGAGTTATGTTTTCAGAAATTTTTATTTGATCTTTTCCTGCAACAGGTGAAAAACTACCATCGGCAATCCTAACTCTTTCAATTTCAGAACAACATGAATAATTATTGAATAAACTGGAGAATGAAGTCATGTGATCTGATGCCCCTGAATCAATGATCCAAGGAGTATGATTTTGACTACAAGATAGAGCAATATATTTGCTACCTGTTTGTGCAAGAGCACTACTAGGAGTACCAGATACAGAGTTGGACTTTAGCAGCCTAAAGAGATGATCCATCTGCTCCTTACTGAATGGACTTGTCTCAACTTCATTTGCATAGGAGGTTGCTTGAGTTGGTTTGTCACTTGACTTGTTGCTCTTCCAATTTGCAGGCTTCCCATGGATCTTCCAACAGTTGTCCCGAGTATGGTGTGGTTTATTACAAAAATCACACCATATCCGAGGTCTTTCATTCTACCTACGCTGATTAAAAACCTTGTTTGCAGTTACATCAGATGCAATCATGGCTGAATTCTCAACAGGTGCAATAACCACCTTCTTTCCAAGCATTACGTTCCTGCGACTCTCTTCCCTTCTCACTTCAGCAAAGACCTCACCAATAACAGGCAGAGGTTGGCGGCCAATAATCCTCCCTCTGACCTCATCAAAATCAATATTTAATCCAGCCAAGAATTTGTAAATACGATGATCTTCCACCATCTTTTTATTATGATTGCAGTCTTCTGGAGATTTCCATTCGTAATCATTGAACAAGTCCAGATCTTGCCACAGCCTCTTCAAAGAATTGAAATACTTGGTGACACTGTCTTCTCCTTGACGAATTTCACCAAGTTTTATTGTCAACTCATATATTTGGGACTGATTTCCCAAATCTGAATACGATGGTTTACATTATCCCAGAGTTCTTTTGCGGTTGGGTAACACATGTAATTGGAGCTGATGTCTTCCTCCATGGAATTTACCAGCCATGTCATCACCATAGAGTTTTCAGCATCCCAAGTCGCATGAGAAGGGTCTTCTCTTGCTGGTTCATTCTTATCTCCAATCAAATATCCAATCTTTCCTCGTCCTCAAATATACATTCGGACAGATTGAGACCAATGCAGGAAGTTATCACCATTCAGTTTGATGTTGGTGATTTGGACTGCGTGAGAGTCTAATTACATGGTGGATATGGATGCAGTACAAGTTCTAGGGTTTTCTCTCTTTTTTCCTGGAAGAGTCAGAGAATAAGTCCCTGCTCTGATACCATAAAGATGAAGAGAAATTAATAATGGAATAATTCTATATTCAACCACACAAACAGTTTACACAGTATCCATATAAATAGGTAGAATACAAGGCACAAAAAGGAAACTAAATAATTACACAAGGAAACTTTCCTATCCTGCAGCAATGACTAATTCTGTATATTTACAACTGTCATATCCTTTGCAATATGCCTAGAATATTGTTATATCCCTAGAATTATGCCTAGAATATCCAACAAATATAAACTAACTCCCTAGATTTTTTTTCATATATTATCTCTAGCCCTTCAAATTTTAGTAATTACCAATTAGACCCCATAAGAAATATTTTATTCAATTAACTTTGAATTTGGCCATAAATGGGATGAGGTGTAACATTTTAATTGTTAATCAATCACGTCAATTTATTTTCAGTTGGATCACCACAATTTATAATATGAAAATAGTAAAGAATATCAAATGGATCACGGAGAAAACCCTTTGAAAATGATAAAAAAAACTCTGTGTACTTAGCCAGTAAATAATCTACTGTAAACGAAACAACTTATACAGACTTGATTAACTCTAGTATTATCTAACATCCTGATTGTAATCACCAAGGCCATCCTGAACTACATGCTCCTACACCAACTTCTGACCTTCTGAAATTGTCTATATTTTGTGAATCACTTGAAAACTCCTCGTCCTCCTTCAATCGGAACTTTGATCACCTTCTTGATGACTATGCGGAAGTATAGGTTTTGGTATTTTGTTTATGTGGATTCGATATTTTCAATGATTTGATTGAATCGAGAGAATATATAATCATATGTATGGTGTGTAGGATGTGATTTCTTTTGTAAAATAATGTTCAACCAACATTTTTCATGAAGTAGGGTTTGTGTATATATAGCATAGAGGTTTTGATATAGTATATGATAGATAAAATTCTTGAAAATCGTATACTAGGATTTTTCGAGAAACATCGACACTCAAAACACTAGACGAGATATAGACGAGCGAGACCCAAAAACTCCTAGTTCATCTATACAATATACCAATTGACTCTTTGGCTTTTAAAATTCTTTTATAACTACATTTTTGTTTAAAAATTGCCAAAAACTATAAAACCTATTAGTAAGAAAAATGGTCATGTGATGAAAGATGAAACATACGACCAATTCTGCCATCATTCTTGTTTAAATATAACCAATAAAATAGGACCATTACTACAAATCACAAAGATCTAAAGGTATGAATCAACCTTGTATATTGTGTAATTTATGCTTTATCCCGTGGTCTTAATTAGCACTTGGTTAGCCCTCATCTTTTAAAATTTATTTTTCTTCAAACTTATTCTCAATCATACATTTTATGAGATTCACAACTTTTATCAATTTCACAACCACATATTTTGTCAAATTCTATCAAAATCTAATAAAAATATGATTTTTAACTAAACTAAACAAGTACTTAATTTCAAGATACAAATGTTCAATGTTAAAGATTGATTAAACATGTCACAATATTTTTAGTTGGGTTGACTTAAGAAAAATTAGACTAGACGTGTTATACGTATGGTAATGACGTCAAAAATGTGAATAATCCAAACAAATGTATGCTAATACCTATTAAGATTTGAGGTTTATACATGTCCAGTTAATTAATTATAACACAATCAATATCTCAGAATTTTATAAATACTTTCGATGTCAATATAATGGAAAGACAATTGATTTGTACTTTAGACATTACTTGCTATTTGAAAAGCAAAATGTTTCAATATCTAAAATGAGATGTAATTTGTCTCTGATTTAAACTTCCACTTGCAATTTGAAAAGCAAAATGTTTCAATATCTAAAATGAGTTGTAATTTGTCTCTGATTTAAACTTCCTTGTTTCTTTTTCTATAGAGTAATTAAGAGGTTCACATTTAACTTCCACCGAGCCAAATGGCCTCAAGTTTAAAATATTCATGCATAGATCAGTGTTAACATGTTCTTGACAAAGGAAAACGCCTTGTGAAATTATTCACATTGGCTTCATAGGTATAGCCGCTATAGCTGGTTTTTGTCAAATATATAATATACATCGAGGGTACTGGTATCGAATAGACGAGCAAGTTCAAATCGACCGACCTTCATTCAGTCTCGAGTCAAGTGAATTGCGGTAAAAAATGATACGAAAAAACTAAAATAACGCATAAGACTTAGCTCATCTTATATATTATTCAACCATAAAAAATCAAAGTTACAAATGTAGTTAGAAAAAATATATATGCAAGTAACTCTTGGCGTCCATAATTTTAGCCAAGTTTAATGAATTAGTAAAATCTACTTCCGGCGGCAAAGATGAGCTAAGTCTTATGCATTTTCTGCTTTTGATGGCAATATATAATTCTCTATCTTGGATATAATTCAGCAATAGAGAAGGCTGTCGAGTTTAACGTGGAATTCTCCGAATCTTTCACTTTGGTCAAGCTCTGTGTTCTACTACGAAGAAAAAATGCTGGTTAATGAGGAATAGCAAGAGTGCCTGAATAATTATTGAGCATCAAAAGTATCAAAGCCATGTTTGGTATTTCATCAGCATCTTCTTGAAAGCTCAGTAACCAAATCTGAATGCATCCAATAGCTTCATTCCCAGCATACTTGTTTTGAATGTATGAAATGGAATAATTCTATATTCACCCACACAAACAGTTTACACAGTATCCATATAAATAGGTAGAATACAAGGCACAAAAAGGAAACTAAATAATTACACAAGGAAACTTTTCTATCCTGCAGCAATGACTAATTCTGTATATTTACAACTGTCATATCCTTTGCAATATGCCTAGAATATTGTTATATCCCTAGAATTATGCCTAGAATATCTCAGTTTCCAACAAAAATTAAAAAATTCCATGCATGCATATGCTCGCATAGAGCTTGATCATATTAGATTCAGAACCCTTATCACAACCATCAAGAGTATAATTTATTTTCTTATATTTTATTCTGGTTCAAGGATGAAATCCACAACCAATAGAATTAATGATAAATAAAAAATTAATAACGTCAAACATATCTTACAGAAAATGAGGTATAACTACATAGTAGTGTGAGTTGCATTTCTCCGGCAACCTTCAGGGACCAAGAGCTGAACATAATCAGAACTTATCTTTCATCATTTATCTCACACACAATATCTGCAAAGTGATGACATTAACAGAAACTTTTTGCCAACTGAAACTCATAAAACAACTATTTATTTGCCTATTTCATTCTTTCAATGTAATTTTACATCTCTACAAGCTTGCAGTATCTTATATAATCCAATGAAGATACTTTTATTCAATCTACAAAATACCAGTCTAAGTTTAAGATGAAATTGTGATCTGAATAGTACCATTTCATCGACAATTTAGGAATCCAAGATCTAACAGCAAACTCTTTAATCTAAAGAAAAATGTTAGCACTGTTGAAAGCTCTATTTTGGTTTAGATGCTATGAGCTGTCGGTGGTTAGCGAAATCAAATTATAATAAATGAAGTATATCCTGTTCACTTCTTTTCATATTGTCTAATACAGTCAAATTTAATCCGAACCATCAGATTTCTCGATACTTTATATTTCATATTTGTCCATGCTGCAGCAAACACCAAAAGGCGTTTCAACAGAGCATGTGTATTTTGACTGAAAAGAAGGTGAATATCAACATTCGTAAAGGCTAAAATTCGACAAAGAGATGGACCACAAAGAAACAGTGATGCACACTTTTGAATTGCTGAGCAGATGGATTAAAAAGAAGCAGCCTTTAAAAGCTAAAATTTATAAACGGTAAGTTAGATTTTCATTCAATGTGCATCCTCTATCCAACAGATAGGGTTATGCAGCTGTCAGTGTGTAGATCTATAATGTTGCAAAAATTTTGAAAATATCATCAGTCAGTAATTAATAGATGGAAAATGCTACTTGTACATTAGCATGTACATAAGGGTGTCCATTATGGACACCCTTATGTACATGGACACCCTTATGTACATGCTAATGTACAAGTAGCACAACCCTTAATAGATAACCTAAAATGTCTTGGAGAAACACAACCGGGATCAACAAGGGAATTTGGCAGTGGATAACCTTATAATTTAATTGTCGATTTATCGTCTATCTTTGAGATTCAACAAAGAGGAAATTTGAAAGAAACGCAGTGGATAAGATTAACGAATAAGGTGCATGTTGTGAAAGGAAGAAAATTAATTGCAACTGTGATACCATGCCTTCATGTCAACATGCTATAACAGACCAACCACCACCACCCAAGTGTGTTATTCCAGGTCCCTACATGCACACATTGAGCGAGTTACATGCGCCAAGTGCAAATACCTCTTAATTGAAGCTGTTCAACCCATTACCTGATGTGTTTTGCAATGGTTGGTTTTTGATACTGCGTCATCATTGCTATTGTATCTAATTCAAGTGAGACTTGTAACCACGATAAAATGAACTGGATTCACTTTGGTGCATAGAAGGCTTTTTAATGTTTATTTAATTACAGAGCCTAGAGACATAAATAGACAACAAAGTACACAGTTTTCCCAACTAAATAAGCAAATAAAAGGTTATAAGATCTATTTGAAAATAAGAAATGAAATAGGATCATATAGTCGTGATGACCTATCCTCAGAACTGACAGACTCTCAGTATCTCATGATGAAAGAAAAGAGAATTCTAATGATGCCAACAATTCCATTCAGCAAGAACCATTCCAGATCAAAACCATCAGTTTTAAGATTAAGGGGGCTTTGCAGAGATAAAACCACGTTCTATAACAAATATGAATCTGTGAAAGAATTTTTGTAGAGAATGGAGGGACAGCGGTGAGGGTACCTATAGGTGCATAAATCCCGAAGCTGAGATAGAAATTAGTTAATAACATGTAGTAGTTAATAAAAAATCAAACACAAGACTTTAACATTCCCCTACCCAAAAGATAGTGCAAGCCTCTAAATACTACAGACAAGAAAACAAAAAATAAGGATTAGAAGAAAGATAACATTGACAGCAGTAGATCTATTAAAAGCTATGAAAATTACAAATTAATGAGAATAATTCTACAAATCAGAGTTCATACTCATTCTAGACCAATAATGAGCAGACAGATCAAATACAGATCTACAACACATACTCTTGGAGAATTTCTTCAAGATACTCGTGCATCAACTTAATATATTATTAAGGATAGCAGAAAGCATGTCTAGAATGGCTTAAGATTTTATAACGCTTTCACATTAACTTTCATGCCAAAATTCTCACATTAATATTCATTAATTACAGCAGAAATTCTCCACTGATGTCAGAAGAATTTTAAAAATATTTTCCACCCTTTTTTCCTTTATTAAGATCGGTTAACCTAGTTTTATTATGTTAAATGTAGTAGGTTAGCTAGTGCGATTTAACAATTCCTGTGTGCTTTGCAGGATCCTAGCAATTCAGGCATATTCCTCCAGGTTAGCTTTTTATGTTTGGAATCATATTACCAGAGAAATTGTAAGATAGCTTTCTCGTGTTAAGATCTATATATAAAAGCTTTACCTCTGTCATGGTGTTCATGTTCCTCCAGTTAAGGAACATAAAATGACATAGGTTTCTTGTATCCTTGCATGGTCTAATTGGCATATATTGACACTTGGTAAGAAAACTGCACTCTGTATACCAACCATTGGTTTCATCTCTGCGTAGTGCTTCAGGTATTGTAGGAGAGGTGGTTTTCCTGACCAAAAAGTCCAAACAAGACTACCGTTTTAGAAAGGAACACTTATCTTTTAAGGTATCAAAGGAATTAACTCATCAATCTCATCTTTGCTTCTAATGATCGTAAATCAGAATATAAAGTAAATTGACGAATGATGGGATTTGAAGAGGGTGATTAGACTTGAGCTTGTGATGTTAAAGATGTATATCCAAGGAGTTGATAATTTGGTTCATGGTTCTTTCCTGTTGGCCTATTGTATAACAACTGCGTATTTGGTGGTCTCATATGAAGCTGCTGTATCACTCGAACAAAGTTTCTGCTTACAGTGTGAAACAGGAAAGGCATGTAAATCGTTTACATCGACAAAATGCTTAGTCAGCATCATCAAATCAACACCCATAAACTTGCTCCATGACAAGATCACTTTACCCATTTTGAACAAAGGGAAGAAATTTCACCTGTTGAGAAAAATAATAATCAAGACTTCAGGAAATTACACAGAAAAAAATTCATTATTTTCCACAACAAACTAAATAAAATACAAATAAAGCAAATACCTTGTCACTGTCACCTAGTTTTGTTTCTCAATTGTTCATAGAATTTACTGTTCAAGCATTTAAATAGCAAATCAAAATCTGAATATCAAACCAATCATAAAGATTGTTTCAAATATTGAATATTCATCAGAAAATGTTGAGAATGCAATTCAATCAAAAGTGAAATTGTTAATATATAAGTTAAGAGGTAGAATTATTACCAAATTGAGGCTCCGAATTCAGACTCCATATTAAATGTGACCAAAGGAAAAAAAAAATAAAAAAATACTGTACACATATTCTCGGTCACCCCATCTCAAACACCCAACCCAACTCTGGATTGAGTGAAATCGTCTTTTCACAGCATATGGATAAAATCGCAGCGCCATTGATAAGCAGACCAAAGAAAATTCTAAACGACTTTTGACAAGTAATCTGAAATAATTGATAGCAACAGACAGAAAAATTATGGAGGTGTTCTTGGTAAAGCCTGCGGATTGCCTTTCAAACGCTATTTTTCAAGTATTTGGACTGGAAATTTTTTATTTGTGGTTACGTGGGAAAAAAATAATGTTATTTTTTATTAATAT
>CAIGRF010053069.1:3000-17815 GCA_903798235.1 Fraxinus ornus
TTTTTCATACATTCATTTATCAAACTTTTGCATTCGACCATCATCATTTTGCATTTAAATTCATACTCTTAGTTTAATTTGCATATTAGTCGTAATTTAACCTTATAATTTAGAAAACTCATCTCAATTTTAATAGATTCGGTTAAAATCGAGATAATAGAAGTCACACTAAATCAATTCTCGTGGGAACGATACTCGAATTCTAGGATTTTCATTTTATTACTTGTTAACGAACCGTACACTTGCGGTGATTTAAATTCGAAACATATTTTCGCGAACAGTCAGCATACCAACATAGAAATACAGATAGTTGAATTTTTTGGCAGCATGGAGGTGGTGTTTCCATCTCTGAAAAAGAATTACTTACAGAAATTTCACCTAAGATTAACTTTCACCTAAGATTAACTTGTGCTCCCTTTATTTCTAAATTTAGATTTTTTTTTGGAGGTGTAGGATGATTATTATTATTCCAATGATCAGAGGTTTAGTTAGTAGTTGAACACAACTCGAACTGGGATTACACATGAGGATAAATCCAGAATTCCAAACAAGGTAAAGGAGAAAATCAAAAAGTCCAAAAAAATTACCCATCTTATATAATGAGCGTTTTCCATCTCTGTTTTCGGGGAATTAGAGATGTTGTCCAGGAGCAAGAAATAGATGGGGACAGCATGTTTTGTATTTTTTTTTCATTACAGCACACAAAGACAGAGAGTTTGAACAAAAAAACGTGCTGCAATAATGTAACTCAGATTATCAATTGTGCCCCTGGTTCAAATGGTTATTGATACAATGTGATCCTATTTGCTGAAATTTGGTGTTTTCTTATAGCTTTTTGATGGTTAATGGAGTATTCAATTTGAAGCAGGTTGGACCTGAAATCTGTGTGTTGAAAACACACGTGGATATATTTCCTGATTTCACCCGACTTTGGATCTAAACTTCGATTGGTATATTTCTATCTTGTAAACTTCATTTACCCCCTATTGAGTTACAATATAGAAGTTATTGCTTTTTAATGGCAGATAGATCCATGCATGAGATAAGCATGTATCCATACTACATGGCAGTTGTCTTCTATGAGTAGTTTCTTCATTATGGTTTTAGGTTTGACACACCACATGAACATGGTCTACATTGCGCTCCTGACACTATATAAATTCATCTTCACCTATAAAAGGAAAAATAGAATAGAAAAGAAAAATAAATGAGTTCCTTGTTGATATTGTGCATCTCTGATTTGACATTTATCAAATGGAATAATAATCATGATTCATGAATTAGCATTAAAGGTGTTAATTGTTGGTGTGACAAGTAATTCCATAAAAATCACGATTGCCTTACTTTAAGATTGGTGCATAATTTTTTAAATTTGTCGCTTAGAGAAGTATTCCGTACTCATAGTTATTGTGCCTACCACTTGTGAAGATCGCAGATAAACATAATTTCTTAATCTTTGAAGATTGCAAGTTTGCTGACATTGGTAACACAGTCACCATGCAGTATGAAGGGTGAGGAGTTACTCTGCATTTCATGTAAAGATTCGTCTGTTGCCTCCCTTGAGAGTTTAAATTGGTTTTATGCAGGGGCATCTTCCATATATTAGACTGGGCAGATATAGTAAATGCTCACATTATTTCGGGTCCTGGAATCGTGGATGGGCTAAAATTGAAGGTTTTGTTGCTTTTGTATTTGCTGTTCTTTTGGCTGGATATGGATTATGTGAGGCTATAAGATTACTCCATGTCTGATTTAAACTCTAATGATGTATAGGGTTTATCACGTGGAAGGGGCCTGTTGCTGCTTGCTGAAATGAGTTCATATGGTAACCTTGCCAAGGGCGATTACACAGCTGCAGCCGTGAAAATTGCTGAAGATCATTCTGATTTTGTTATTGGTTTCATCTCTGTCAATCCTGCATCATGGCCTTGTGGTCCGGGAAATCCATCCCTTATTCATGCAACACCTGGTGTTCAAATGGTAAAAGGTGGAGATGCTCTGGGCCAGCAGTATAACACACCATATTCTGTAAGAAACATTCTCATTATCTGGCTTCTTGCTTCTTTTTGTCATATGTTAAATTAAAGATAAGGCAAAATGTGATAGTTGGAGTTGTGAATTCACGAGTTGCAAAACATTTCTGTATTGTTTTACTTTCTTTTATTTTGTCAAATATACAACAGAGTTTATGGATAGTGATTTGCACTTTCGCATGATGTACAGCAATGAGAATTAGTGGTCTCATGTCATGTGAAGTTGCGGTAGCATTTATTTAGAAATTTTAGAATTAAATTCTTTTTATTGCTAGTCAGAAAAAGAATCATCTGTCTGATTGGCTTCTTACTAACTGAAATGTCACTTGTGTTACACTAAAGGTTTCCATCTACAATTAGGATGACCTCATGGAAATGGTTTAGAACCAAAAATTCTGTGCATTGAATTTCATGCTTTCTCATTTTTACTTATCATTACTATAATTATTGTTGTTTTTCTGTGTTCTCCTTTGGTCTCTTGAAAGGCTGTTCTAAATCTGATTCAGTACTTTGTTGTTCATCTTTGTATTGACTTTTACTAGACTTGAGATGACAACAATATGGTTTCAGGTCATTTCTGAGAGAGGCAGCGATATCATAATTGTTGGCCGTGGAATTATAAAGGCAACAAATCCTGCAGAACCAGCTCGTGAGTATAGGCTTCAAGGATGGGATGCTCATCTGGAAAATTGCAAGTAATCAGATTCCCTGTGCTTTGTTTTCATTAAGATGCTATTCACCAGATGTTGGGTGCAGAGTTGTGTTTTAAACTGTTGTGACCTGATATTTTCTCAAGCATAAACTATGGTTGCTTTCTGAAAAATTTGTTGAGCTTGCTGGATTAATTTCTTTTATAGTTAATTGTACCTTCATAAATATTGTATTTCTTGTTATAATTCATTAACATAGAAAATAAGAAGGATTCTAATTGCTTTCAACTTTTCCATCTCAATCCTTTAATTTAGGGGTTGTTTTCTTCGTGTTTCAGTTTTGTGTTTTGATTTTATTTTGTATTTTGTGTTTTGAGTGTCTACTTTGAAATTGCCGAAAATGCGTTTTTTTTTTCTTATTCTGAAAAACGATTTCTCAAAACAGAAAAATGGAAAATGTGTTTACTTAGAAATTTTGAGAATTTTTTTTATAATGATTTATTCGAGAAATCTGATTATTCAATAAATTTTAATAGTTTAATGTTCATATAGTATATATTAAAATCGAATTAAAATTGAAAAACTAGTCGTTATTGTTGACTTTTATTAGACGGGTGAGATCCAATAAAGGTCATATTTTCAATTTTAATTGAATTTTAATTGTTATCAAACAGATTCATAAATAACATATAAAATTTGAAGTTGATGAATTTTAAAATATTTTTTTTCTGATATAAAAAATACAACCTAAATTAAATTATTGAAAATCTTATAATTTAAATGTACATGGTTATCTCATTGTCCTTACGGGCTTCAAATGTATTCACAACTTTTGTATTAGTTGCAAGCATTTTAAGTGGCACAATTACGTAGATGCTCGTCAATTTATCGTGCCAAAATATGATCACGGTGCTTGTCGCATGAATTTCATTATTTCAACATATGACTACTACACACTTTGAGTAACACCTAATAAAGCAAATGACTCGAGGCACTTCAGATGGGTTGGCTAAATTGACGAGGTTGACACTATCTAGGCTACCTTAAGACATATTATGCACCTAACTTCCTTCAATCGAGACTCCATTTTTTAATATATGTCGTTAGGAATGCTAGGTAACAACCCCATTTTTCACAAGCACTGGCGGGTTCTGGAGTACCTGTCAAGGGCGCTAGCTCTCCTGTAGGTATTTTCATGACAAAACTTAAAAGTAAACTTATTCATCGTCCTCTCAACGAAGAAGGATCCCTATTCAAGAAAAGTTCAATGTTTGAAGATTTTCGACAGGCACTCTTTAAAGTAATAAATTCCTTTTATAAGCTTGAAAATATGCGCAACTTGCCCTTTTTAGTTTTTTAGAGTCTAAGGTGCAGTTCCCTTCCAGTAGAGTATAATTTGATGAGAGCGTTGTTAGGAGTATGATCATCTTGACATGCTTCGACGACTTCACGCCCTAGTACAACCTCAGTATCGCCCATCAGTGAAGTTGAATCCCTTTCCACCATGGGCTCAGGTGGACTCGATAATTCATCATTCCAATTCACGGTTGAAAAGTTGAAAGGAAAAAATTATCGAGAATGGACTCAGTAAATAAAACTCATCGTTGACGGAAAAGAGAAATTAGGATACCTTACCGGAGAGAAGAAAAGCCTGACTCAATCGACATTGGACTTCTACAAAAATGGAGGTTGAAAAATCCAATGGTGACTGCGTGGCAGGTTAATTCCATGAATTGGAAAGACCTATCTTTTTTACTGACGGCAAAAGATGTGCGGGGTGCCATTCGAGACATGTATTCGGAAGCTGAAAATTCCTCCCAAATTTTTGAATTTAAAACTAAGCTCTGGTAGACAAAGCAAAGGGAAAGAGACGTGACATACTACTACCTGGAGATGTCTTCGTCCTAGCAGGAACTCGATCAAAACGTTGATGAAGAATGGGACTGCTCGGTTGATAGTGTACGGTATAGAAAGAAGCTGGAAACGAACGAGTATACAAGTTCCTGGCCGGCTTAATAGGGAGTTGATGATTTAAAAGGTAGAGTTCTTGGCCGGCGACCCCTACCGTCATTATGCGAAGCCTTCGCCGAAGTTCACAGAGAAGAAAACCAGCGAGTAGTGATGTTGCGAGAAGGGAAGAACTCTAGTCTTGAAGAGAAAGCTGGATCTATGTTGTCATCTAAAGAAATTGGGCTTGGTGGGTTAGCCTAATTACCTAAAGGTTATGGGCTTGCCCAATTTCTTAGAGGGCCTACATTAAATGGATCTAAAGGGTATGGGCCTACAGAAATGGGCCTAATTTTTAAAAGGAACACCCACTAATGAGTCAGATCTAAAACAACAAAGGAGACGTCACTGGTGTGACCATTGTCGTAAACCAAGGCATGAAGAATATACATGTTGCGATTTACATGGAAAACAACTGATTGGAAATAAAAACAAAATAACAGGAATCGTTGATACAAGAAATTTTTTGAGAGCATTACATACAATCACTCAATCCAAACTTCTTTGGATTATTGACTCAGGTACGTCTGATCATATGACGAATTCCTACCACCTATTTTCCCACATATTTCACTTGTCCTGGCAATATCAAAGTTAAAATTGCAGACGACTCACTCTCACTTGTAGCAGGAAAATGGAGTATTCGAATCTCTAATTTTATAACCCTAGAGTCTGTTCTTCACGTTCCAAACTTATCTTGCAACTTATTGTCAATTAGTCAATTAATGAAAAATTCCAAATTTCTTCCATCTCATTGTATTTTTTAAAACCTATCATCGGGAAAGACGATTGGCAGTGTAAATGAATGTGTGGGACTTTACTACTTTGAGGAGACATATGTGAGTAAGCGTAATAAAAGATTCTATTTTCATTCCTAGAGATAGTATTTTAGAATGAGTTATTCTGATAAATATTTACGTCATGTATTTCGTTCAGTGTTCTCTAATAAAAAGACCTTTGATGTCCAATGTGAATTGGCAAACATCATCGTACCCCATTTCCAAAATCTACATGCAAACCTTTGAAACCATTCACCTTAAATTACAGTGATTTATGGGGTACGTTACGAATCCCAAATCAGACTCATAAAAAATGGTTTGTAACATTTATAGTTGACCATACTAGGAATTTGATAGGTTTACCTAATAAAAGAAAAGTCGGATGTCCGAAATGTGTTTATATATTTCCATTCGATGATTCAAGCACAATTTTAAACACAAATTCAAATATTGCATATTGACAACGGTATAAAATATTTTAATACTACTATGAACCTTCTTTAATGAGAATTTATCGGACTTACTTGTCTAATTAGTGAAATCAGCGTTTTGAACTGTTGGCTGTTATTGTAAGCATAGACAATAAATCGAACACATTATCTTTCATATCAAACTTTGGTTTTCTACTGTGTTCATTTTTTTGGCCCTGAACCTTCTTGGTTTTGCAAGTGCGCTAGATAATTCTCCTAAATAAAATCCCCATAGAACTGTCACACTTACTTAGGTGATGTTCTATAAAGAGTACCATACAATACTTCACTTGTACTACTCACAAGATATAGTCTTCATTAAAAGCATAGCTTATCCTAACTGATTCTTGGTAGGCAGTACTTATTTGCATCATAGAAATAAGGAGTTAAAACTCTGAAGTGTTACTTATCGAATCAATCATAACTAGTTTTTCTATTGAACATTGTTCATGGGATCTCCAATCGCCAGGTTAGGTTTCCATTAAGTAGACCCATTATTTTATACTTTACACCCATTTCCCTCGAAGCGTTGTATATTCTCTCTAGATAACTCATTTATAAACGGATCCGATAGGTTATTCTTCGATAAAAAAATCAGACTTGTTTCATTAAGATCAACCACCAAATGGTGTTATGTCTACAATATAGATTCTAAATTTACCATTATACATGACATTTTGGAGCCATCATGCTTCCTTCTAACTTTATTGGAAGTTCTAATTTCTTTCAATGCTCAAGTTGTATCGAGGATTTCAACGAAATAACTACACTCTCTCAACAAAACATATTTACTATGAAAATTTTGAATTCTTGCATTTGATATCCAATTTTCAACATCATGCGCCACTTAATTGGTAGAAGAAATATTTTTTTAGATAAATTTCTGATTAGCTATGAATGCATTTACAGCAGAATTCGGGACTATTTGAGCACAATTAGTGCCATTGCATTTAAACAACCATCTAAAGCCCTCAGTTTTCCAAATATATTTCAAGCCTTGAATAGTACCACTGTATTTTAAGTTGTGCGGATTTTGAACCTATACAGTGGAAGGGCATCGTATAGCTTTGAAAATACCAAAATAGGACGAGAGAGTAACTTGTCCCAAATAAATCATCAAAACAAATGGTCTTCTCATCTCATAATAGTAGCCAATGTTTATTTGGTTTTCATTGAGAAACTAATTCATATAAAGCATGCAGGGTAACAGAAACTGCTGCATTAACAGCTGCATCAACAACTGCATACTGGAAATGGAGCTGGCATTGGAGTTGAATTAGTTTGACAATTTGTTACTTAATTCCACCTGTCCACACAGACCACATTGTATTAGTATGTAGAATTAGAATGCTAGTTAGTTTGTTAGAATCTTTTCCTATTTATATAGCACATTGCAGTGTATTGTAAAAAGTAAAAACAACTTTCAGTAATAAAGTTCATTACATTTTTCTCTCCTTTCAATTCATTCAATATGGTATTACAGCAATTTTTTGCTTCCTTCATCCACACATTTTCATTTCAATTGAATATCTGATTCCGTCATTTTTTTTCAATCGTGCCACTAATTCATCATGGCATCTACAAAAGATGTGCAAAATCAGACTAATTCTCCTTCATCAATGAATAATTCAACCATTGATGATGGATCTAGCCCGTACTTTCTCCACCATTTTGATAGCCCAAGGCTTATCTTTGTTTTACCGCCTTAGACGGGTGACAATTACGCTTCATGGAGTCGAGCAATGGTGATCGCCTTATCAGTGAAAAATAAACTTGACTTCATTGAGGAATCCATATCTCGACCTTAAGGTAGACATGATCTTAATCACTGGATCCACAACCACAACAGAGTTATCTCTTAGATACTGAATTCAGTTTCTAAAGAAATCTCTGCGAATCTGCACATGATACATTGATTGACCTAAAGGAGAGATATCAACAATGGAATGGACCTCGCATTTTACAATTGAGGTGTGAACTAATGAACCACACTCAAGGACAATCTTCTATAAGTACATACTTCACAAAATAAAACAATCTAAGAAAAACTCAACAATTACAGCCAGTAATGTGATTGTGGGGATCTAAGAAACTTGCTAATCACTACCAATGGAGTATGTGATGTCATTTTTTATGGGCCTAAATGACTCTTTTGCTCAAGTCCAATGGCAATTGTTACTCATGGCTCCTATACCTTCTTTGAACAAGGTGTTCTTCTTGTTTCCCAAGAGGAATATCAAAGTATTGTTAGCATGAATACCAGTGCCACTGGTATGTTGCTGGCATTTTATGCCAAAAATGATCTCAAGAAGGCTAATTATGGACAAATGCATTATAAGTCTCAAAGGAAGGAAAGGCTTGTGTGTACCTATTGTGGATATGCTGGACATTATGAGACAAATGCTACAAGTTACATAGTTATCCTCCTAGATATAAGGCCAAATAGAAGCCTATCTCTAGCAGTCAATCAGGTGCTAATAATCCACCAAATTATGTTGTTGGTAATCAAGTGTCTAAATCTATCTCAAAGCAACCACAAAACAATGTAGGAGATTTCATGCAAACTCTAAATCATACTTAGTGTCAGCATCTCAACATTTGATGAACATGTGTTAGGTTTTTAGCGTTGGCAATTCTGTAGAAAAAATGACTAGTTTGTAACGTGTTGTAAAAGTCAAGGACTTAACTAGGGTTTGAGCATGAAAAGAGAAAAAATATGGTGCCGCATTTTCGCTAGTCTATTGCCTGGACACTGCTCGAGCGACAAAAACAGAATCCTCGTCGCTCACCTAACGCCCGGCTCTCGCTCGAGCGAGAGGCCGTCGTTCGCTTGTCACTGAGGTTTTGCTCGAGAGACAGGTTTATGCGAAAAACCCTAATTTGCGTTTTTAAACTGATTTTTCCGGTCAATTCAACCCAATTACTCTCTCATATAAATATCCAAGCCATTGGACGAAGTTTTAAGGTGATCTTCCTTATTTTCATTACCTCATCTTATTCACCAAAGATCCAATAACATATCCTCCTTTGTGATTTATCTTTTCTTTTTGAGTTCATATAACCACCTGTTTGGGAAAACATCAGATTGAAGAATCCAAAACACCTACTTCCTAAACATTATTAGGAAGGTACTTTCTCAGTTGGATTTTAGAAGTTTCTGAAGGTTGAGAGAGGTTGGACTGCAAGCACATGAAAAATACAAGAATTGCTGATTCTTGGATATCCACTTGGAAGAGACAATTGAAGAAGATTAGGAAGATGGACGGAGACAACGGATCTTAGAAGTTACATGAGTTAGATTGGTAGATCTAGCAGGTTGGCTAGATAGTATCGATGGTAGCAGGTCGTGAGTCTAGAAGAAACAACAGATCTTGGAGATTATAAGAATTACAATAGCAGGAACTAGTGAAATTTGCCAGGCTGAAAACGGACTGTAATCCATATTGTCTATAGTAGAGATAATTGGCTTGGTCCTGGAACTTTTACCCAGTTAGGTTTCTCCGTAAAAAATCATTGTTCTTTATTGCTTTCCATATTACAAATTGCGATATTCAAATATATGGAAATTGGACGTGTATACTTAATCATTTAGAAACTATTAAAAAATGACTTATTGCTTTTAATAGAATATTTCCACACATAGGGTCAAAACTAAAAAGGATAATTATAACCATTCGGTAACTTAGTAGCCGTTAATTTGGTAATATGTAATTTTCAATTAATATCATAGCCTAAATTCAAACACTGACCTTCAATTTCTAGATGAGTAATTCATTATCCGTCCCGCCATATTTTGATGGCAATAATTACGCTTATTGAAAGGTTAGAATGAGAGCTTTTCTAAAATCTATGTATGAGCGAATTTGGTTAAGTGTTGTGAATGATTGGGATGTACCTAGTTCTATGATTAATAATGAAGTAATCCCCACTCCCATTGATAATTGGACTAGGACAAACTTAGAAGAAAAGTAAAGCCTTACATGCCTTATTTATGACGGTATCCCCTGAGAGTTTAGGAGAGTGTCTATGTGTGAGGTAGCCAAGAGGTTTGTGATATTCTACAGACCACACATGAGGGAACTCAGCCTGTTAAGAACTCGAAATTGCAAATGCAGACAACTAGGTTTGAAGAGATTAGGATGAAAGAGAATGAAACTTTTGATGAGTTTTATGCGAGCTTAAACGACTTAGTAAATTCTAATTTCAACCTAGGTGTAAGAATTTCAGAGCCTAAAATTGTAAGAAAAACTCTTAGATCCTTACCTGAAAAGTTTAGGCCTAAAGTCACGGCTATATAAGAGAGCAAGGACTTAGATTCAGTTAAAATTGAAGAGTTGGTTGGATCTCTCCAAACTTGTGAGCTGACATTTGATAAATCCACAAACGATAAGTCATTGACCTTAAACACTATGAAGAATAGTCATAGGGAGTCTTCAAATTCTGATTCTCCTAATGAAGAGGAGTTAGCATACTTCACTAAGGCTCCGTTTGATTGGGCAAATTTTCTAGGGAAGTAGGAAAATATTATCCATTTTCCAACATTTGTAGTGTTTGATTGGCGAAATTTTCCCGGGAAAATATTTTCCAACTTTTGAAATTTTCCACTTTATTGAGGAAAATAAATTCTTGATGTTTTGGTGAGAAAATATTTTCCAACTTTTCAATTTTTTTTTTTTTTTTTTTTTTTGCAATTGGAAAAAATTCTAGACACAATGGTAAAAAAAAAATTCACTTTTATTGACAATTTCCATGTAAAACAAAGTCAAACGAATGATATTCAGTATGATTATTTTTTTTTTATTTTTTTTTATTTTTTTTTTATTTTTTTTTTGCAATTGGAACAAATTCTAGATCCAATGGTAGAAAACATTATCACTTTAATGGACAATTTTCATAAAAAATAAAGTCAAACGGACACCAAACTTTCAATATTTTCCATGGAAAATTATACCAATCAAACACAATTAATTACAATTCCCAGCAAAACAATTTCTAGGAAAATCTTTTCCCTGTAAAACATTTTCTTTCCACCCATTTTCCATCTTTCTATCAAACGGACCCTAAAAAAATTCGAAAAATATTTAGGAATAAACAAAAACCTCAAGAGAAACATAGAAGTGGTCCAAATGAGTCTAGGATGAGTTCTAAATCTGTGAGATGACATAATTGTCGAGGTTTTGGCAACGTTAAGAGTGAGTGCCCTAGTAGTATGAGAATTTTGGATAAAGCTATGAATGCTACTCTCACTGATGACGAGTCTAACTCGAACAATCAGAGTGAGAAATTCACTCGGGAGGAAAGTGGAAAATATACTGCCTTTACTACAAGAGTTAAGGAAGGATCTGACCATGAGAGTGAAAGAGAAGATGACTTAGATAGTGATGAGGATTTTGATGAAGAGTTTAAGAGTGAGGAAGATATCCAAGAGGCTTATAATAAGATGTATGAGGAGAGTCTTAAGATTCTAACTAAAAATAAAGCTTTGAGTATGAAGAATAATGAACTTGAATTGGAAAATGAGAAGTTAGTAGCGCACATTAAGGAATCTACCTCGATCCTGAGTGGAGTGAAATCCATAAATGAAACTTTAGAGACTCGGGGTTAAGAACCTCACCAGTGAGCATGAGAAGTCCTATAGGAGAGTAAGCGAGTTGACCACTGAGAAAGAGACCTTAGAAATCTAGATCAAGAGCTTTTTGAGCGATCTAGAATATTCTAAATTTCAACTGCTTGCCTTCTCTAGTGGTTCTGACAAGTTAGATAACATTTTAGAAATGAGCAAGCTGGCTGGAAATAAGGGAGGTCCAGGTTTTAAGGAGAACAATGCTAGTATGTCCAAGACCACATTTGTCCTTGTCATTGACCAGTCCAAACATGTGCCTAACCCCGATCTTAAGGATAAGAGATTCATTAGACAGAGGACTACTAGACGCTTAGGACTCGTCGACCTAGGAATAGACGTCAGCGTCCACATAACATTCATCCTAGGTTTATCCCTACATATTTTCCCTGTGGTGAGTTAGGACATATAAAGCCTAGATGTCATCATTTCCTAGATAGAAATAGAAATCGAAAGTTAAATAAAAATAAGAATCAGGAGTTTGTTGGTCGATTGACTTTCTTACTAATCAAGTGAGTCAATTGATGAAGTTCAGACACGGATAAATAGAAATATTCTTGTCACTAGGCAAGTTTGGGTGAAGAAAAGTAATCTAAAAAAATGTGAAATAGATCACGGTGCTCTTAAAGGTAAAAACATTTACATACCTAATTGATTATGTATTTCTTTTTTTGTGCATGCTCGCGTTTTATCATTGTGTGACATTGATTTATGCATGCATCATATTTGTTTATTAGTTTTCCAGATAGAAAACTCGTGCATATTTTTTTTACTTTTAATTTTTTTTTGTTTGACATTTATTTTTTATGTGTGCTTGGTGCATTCACTCCTTAAATTAAAAAAAAAAGGAAAATTGAAAAAACAAAAATGATGGAAATTTTTCATACAACATGATGTATAACATTTTTGAATTTGTGAGTTGCGATCATGCATGAGCTTAATTGATGAGCTGTAACATAGTTTTCATTGCTGACTTAAATTATTTATGGAATACTTAGTATATGTGTCTTCATGTACCATCTGCACTACTCACACTATGATATTGCTAGTGAGACTCTACTGCGTGTGTGAGATTTGGGATGTCAGTCACATGTTAACAAGGTGACTTTGAACATGAATTGATCTTATTTATTAGACATAATCTCAAATTTATCCTCTGTATTAAGAAACCCAATATCTTATGTTCTTATTCGAAGCCTATTTAATTCGAGCAATTAAGCTTGCGGGGTTTCTCATAGCGTTATAGAGGTCATTTTAGTCGCTTAATGAAAAAGAGCATGCACTTAAGATGTGAAAAAAATAATTTTGAGCTTAAACTATTAAAATATATATATATAAAAATTCAGAGAAAAAAAAGAAAATATCAATATAAAATGAGCTTTTATTTAAAGGTCCTAATGTGCTTTAAATGGTTTAACTTTCATAAGTAGAGGAATATACTTATTGACAGTAATATTTAGCATGTCATTTCTCACAAAATTAAGGTGTGGAGTCTTTCAAAAGAATAGTGACACTTTACACACATAAGTCACTTATACAATTTACTCCATGATAACTTGAATTGAGTATGTGAGAAGGTTCACTGTACGTTGTTTATAGTTAACAGTTTGTTTGTCCCTTCGTCATTTGTGACAAAAAGGGAGAGTTAAAAAGTATTTTTTTTTTAGTTTTGTTTTAGGGGGAGCATTGAATGAAATGAGATTTGCCATTTTATGTCTGATGGGTCGTTGGGGAGAGACATAGATACATTTGCCTACTGCATTACATCTCATATGCATAGCTGTTTTGAGTTTTGATATTTGGTGATGCTAATGTTTTTGTTCGTGTTTGGATTAACATTAGTGTTACGTCTCAATCTAGCTAGTTTTGGTATCATGTGTTTAATTGCTATTTTTCCTGTATCAAGTGCTTTAATACTAAGTATTTGAGTTATGGATTTCAGGAAACAGGTTTAACAAGAAAAATAAGAGACAAATGCAGGTTGATGAAGTTTGGGTAGTTTAGATTTTTTTGTTCCTTGATTTATTGTGTAATTTTGTCACAGAATGTCAAAGGGGGAGTTTGTTATGTTTTTAGTGTTGGCAATTATGTGGACAAAATGACTAATTTGTAATGTATTGTAAAAGTCAAAGACCTAGGGTGCAATTTGTATAAGATTTGTTATGAGGTCAAGGGTACGAGCATAAAAAGAAGAGAAACACGCCGTCAGGGTTATGAGGTCTAGGGTTCAAATTTACAATTTGTACCAAAAATTTTGACAACACACAGCATCACAATTTGAAGTAAAATAGGTTGCAAATGCATAAAATTTAGAAAGATTAATAGTTAGATAACAAAATAATCTTTATCCACCAAATGTCAAAAATTCATCATAATAGAAATGATGATAAAGATCAAAAATCTCTAAATAATAGAAATTACAGAAGTCACAACCATGCAATGAAATTCAGAACAACAACTATGATCAAACCAAGCGAGAACATAAAAATACTGGAATATATGCCAAAGCACAAAGTAATCGCACTATTATAGTTAGGGTTAAGAGAAAATCAAACCAAAGTGGTGGTATGGAGTTTTGACCACTATAAACTTTCAACTAATGAATAGTTAACAGGTTTGATAGCTACCAGTGTTAGAAAATTTCAGAAAATCTTGCAGAAATTACAAATCCATTCCAAATCCTTTCAGATTTCAAAAACACGTGTCGACTCCTTTCCAAGAGCAGCTACAAAAGGCAAGATCTTTCAAAAAGAAGATGTAGCGTTCTAAAATCAGCCACCAAATATTAGAAGAAAAATCGAGCACATGACTAGAAATTGTATAAAATCTCAATCAAGTATTACAACTCCAGAATTGACTAAAGGCATCTCAAATATCAACGATATAGGGCTCAAAACATTGTATCCTTCCGTACAAAGCAGAAACCTAAAACCCAGATCCTCAATGATTCAGTCGACTGTTATTAATTTTATACCTTACAAGTGCACGGATTGTAATAAGCAAAAAAGTGAACCTAAAATTTAGATTATCGTTCACACGGGAACTACTATCTAACCGTTGGTTAAATTACTTCTAACTTTAATTTGATTAAAAATAAATAGAAGTAATTATTTTTTGTTTTGATTCCTTATTTTAAACTAGGTGCAAGCAACGTGCAATGCACGTTTGCTTAGTTTATATTTAATAGTTTTGTTTAAGAATTAATTTGTTATTAATAAAGATGTAATTTTTTTGGTTAATTAAATAATTAGTGATG
>CAIGRF010053112.1:15819-45085 GCA_903798235.1 Fraxinus ornus
AAAATATAGCCAAGATGGTAAGACTTGGTCATCCGGTCTACTCAAAAACTCCAGAAAAGTAAACATCGTTGAAACATAATAGTCATTTGACTTTTACCAAGTCTTTTCAATGCATTTGAGCAAGTTTTGGCCTCTAGAGAAAAGAGGAATAGACCAAAATGTCCCTTGTTCAACCATCTCTAATTGACTACAATATATATTTGAAGTTAAATTTGGAGAATTATTGCAATAATACTAATATACTCGTGACGTTTATGTCTAGCCTTATGTCGAGTTATTAAAGATTTTTGTTGCATTAATCAAAGTGAAGAGAGGGAATTGTTTATTTTCTCATAAAAAATTAGGATCACGCGGAAACAGATATTTGCGCCAATAACTTGAATTTTGAAAGTAGGCTATTTGAGCCTATTTGTTGTGAAAATATGTTCTATTGGTCCTCAACCAATTGTCCTTACAACAAGTTAATCCTCAACTTCAATATAATTGCACAATCGGACCCATCCAAATATGATTAGATTTATGGAAAACAATGTGCCACTTCAAATCATAGACAACTATATAAGTTAAGCAGGAAAAACAAATGATTTATAAAGTTTGGTCATATCTAAGCCCCATAAAGATTTAACCTTGATTTGAACAATTTAGTTGTTAGAGATTAATCGAACAACTATACTAAAAGGTTGAGTATTAACTTGCTACTTTTTAAACATGAAGGACCAACTTACTATTCCGACAAGACTCGGTAACAAAAAATTGAATAATTATATTTCTCGTTTCATTATTTCCTTCAATTCAATCTTATAATTTATTTTTTCCTATGGAGGGAATGTGAAGAAAATATCAAATATTAAACTGTCGACCTCAATCATGAAAACTGAAACAATAACCTCTAATTATTCTCAATAATCCTCGACCTCGGATATGAAAATTGAAAATAATAATCTCTAATTATTCTCAATTTTAAACTCTTCGACCTCAGTTGTGAAAACTGAAAACAACAATCTTCAATTATTTGGGACAAAGAGGATTGAAATTGGACCTGTGAAAACATATTTATAAATTAGCAATGAATTGAAGTTATATGTTGGTCCCACTCTTGTACTAGTCAAAAGATATATGTAAAAAATAATGGACTCTCTTTCATGAACATAGGGTATGTACTCTCTTTATCCTTTGGTGAAACATTCCAACAACTTTCTTGTTTAAAACAAATGTCTTTATCCATATTACATTTTTATGTATAATATACTTGCTTTTCCTCGAAATCGAACACGCCAATTTTGTTTTAAGAGAATACTTGTATTTCTTCTCTTCTTCTTCTTTTTTTAATCATGGTACATAAATAGACTCAATGACAAACTCAAAAACAGAAGGAACACGTGCCCATACAGAATTTGACTATTTGAAAAAAAAAATAAAAAAAATCCATACATACATTGTCAAGTCAATTGTTTGTACTATATCTGTTTTTTAGTCTGAACAAAAGGCTTTATCCCCACCCCCCTCCCCCTCTATTTTCATGGTCGATATACAATTTTTCTTTTCGACTTTCCCTTTCTACTTCCATTTTTCATTACTTCACCATCGAAAATAATAAGCCCTTGTTTGACACCCATTTTATTCTCATTCTCATTTTTTTTTCTCTTTTTTTATTTCAACCACACTTTATCCAAATAAAATAATATTACACACAAATCTAAAACTTTTCATCACTTTTTCACCACACATTCTCTTATCAATCACTATTCCAAAATTTTTCATTATCATAAAATGGGTGTCAAATATGGGCTAATAATACTAATAATTCAACTTATTATTATTTAAATTTAAATTTAAATACAATAGGTCAAACTAACACACCAACCAATAATGGTAATTCGTACTTTCTATGAAATTGGTATATTTCCCTGTTAGCAGCCATAAATTAATGTTATTTGAATAGTCTAGTCCTTCCCCTATATAAGTATTGAATTTGTACGTGGAAATTTCAAATTAATTTTTAATTAATTACAAAAATTAACAGCGTTAATCACATTCCCAGAAATTGATTGGAAATAATAAGAAATGCATTTGCATCATCCTTGTTTGTTTGAATGAGAACATTGCCCATTTGACTTAAGGGGTCGAGCCAAGCTCGTGAGCTGATGGGCCGAACCGGCTTGGCTTATTGATACCGTATGTACAAAAAAGGATTTAAGCAATACTTGGACTGATTTTGAAATGATTCTTAAAATGGTTCAATATGATATTCATAATATTAATTTCAGCATAAAGAAGGCGATCGAGCAAGGCAGCGAGGGAGCTAGAATTAAAATACTAAATTCCTAACCTAATTTCAGTGTTTATTTATTTATTTTTTAAAATTTAAAATATAAAATAGCGCAATTTTCCAACCCTATTAAGTCCTTGTTTGACAGAGATTAAAATCAGATTTTTAGTAGATTTTAATAAAATTTGTTGAAACGAGTGATTGAAAAGTTGTAAATTTCATAAAATATATTGTTAAAATTAAATATTAACTTTGACTTAAATTAAAATATGAATATAAAAAAGGGCCAAGTATTAATAGCGTGCTACATCTTCGCAACAATACTTTGACAAACGAGGCCTAATAGCAGTCATATACCTATACTACATCCCTTCCTCAGTTTCTTCTCCTTCTATCTCTAGACTACTTCCGTTTCTCTCTCTACAAATGAATTCCCAAAAGACGCCCTTTAGATGACGACACCCTTTACTGCAGCCATCATAATTCTCCTCGCCGCCGTCGCCGCGTCTTCTCTGCCACGCTCAGCCAATGCACTCGGTGGCTCCGCCTCCACGGTGGCCGTTGTCTACGGTTCTGCCACCACTATCTGCACCATAATTGCCGAGCAACCCCTCCAACAAATTCAATGCTGGCAGAACGGTCAGCTGCTGCCTCCTATCACCCCCATCACCTCCTTCGACTACATCGCCGGCGGCCGTGACACCCTCTGCGCCACTCGCTCCGGTGGGTTCAGTCTCCTCTGCTGGAACACCACCTTCAACTCGAAAAGGCTGTATAACAATTATTCAGCTCCGTTAACTTATCTAACAATTGGTGACACTCAAATTTGTGGTCTAACAAACATCAGTTCGAGGCGGAACGTCATTTGCTGGCGAGAACATGACATATCATCCGCTCAAACCCCAAATGAGACATTGAGATTTCGCGCAATTTCATCCGGGTTGGGATTTTCTTGCGGGGTTTTGGAGGATACTAATCGGGTTTTGTGCTGGGGCGATGAAAGTATTTCTCCTTCCATACAATCGGCGTTCTCAAATTTTTCGATGTTGAATATTCAGGTTGGTGGAAGACATGCCTGTGGAATGGATAATTCAGGATTACTGATTTGCAAAGGAAATAGTGACAATGGTCAGTTGGATGTGCCATCAAATTCATCATACGAATACATTGGGCTTGCCCTCGGGTCCAATCACAGTTGCGCAATCAGAAGATTGAACCGAGAGGTTGTTTGTTGGGGCGGGAACGGTGAGTTTTCGAGTAATGTTACTGATGAGATTCCATTTGAGTCTATCGTCGCAGGATTGAATTTTACTTGTGGATTGATAACAAGCAATTTTTCAGTGATTTGCTGGGGTCCTGGTTGGCCTTATCCTTCTGGGATTATGCTTCCTTTGCCGAAGTCTCTTCCGGGGCCATGTTTAGAGACTCCTTGTGAATGTAGTATATATCCTGACTCTCAAGCACTTTGTTTTGGAAATGGTCATATTTGTAGGCCTTGTGATGTTACAGATTCAATTCCACCGCCAATTTCACCACCACCAGTTACTAGTCCTCGCCCTTCGAGAAGACTCCGAAGGGGTTTATTAGCGTTTGCGATTGTTGGATCAGTTGGGGGCTTTGCAGGGATTTGTACTGTAATTTATTGTTTGTGGACCGGTGTTTGTTTTGGGAAGAAGAAAGTTCATAACTCGGTGCAGCCCACTATTACTGGTGCTAATGCTGCTCCGCAGTCTAATAGTAGCCCACCTTCGAGATCATCAACTCTTCGGCGCCAGGGGTCGATTCTCATGAGACGCCAGAGGAGTGGAACTTCATCAAAACATGCAGACAGGGCAGAGGAATTTTTGTTTACAGACCTGGTTGCAGCCACTAATAATTTCTCTTCAGAGAGCAAGATTGGTGCTGGGAGTTTTGGGGTTGTATACAAAGGCAAACTTCCTGATGGGCGTGAAGTTGCCATCAAAAGAAGTGAGACGAGTCCAAAGACGAAGAAATTTCAAGAAAAAGAGAGCGCGTTTGAATCAGAACTGGCATTCTTATCGCGGCTCCATCACAAGCACTTGGTGAGGCTGGTTGGTTTTTGTGAAGAAAGGGATGAAAGACTTTTAGTTTACGAGTATATGAAGAATGGAGCTCTTTATGATCATTTACATGACAAGAACAATGCACAAAAGAGTAGCAGTGCAGTGAATTCTTGGAAAACGAGGATCAAAATTTCACTAGATGCTGCTCGTGGCATTGAGTACCTACATAATTATGCAGTTCCACCCATAATTCATCGCGACATTAAGTCCTCAAACATATTGCTTGATGCGAACTGGACAGCACGAGTGTCCGATTTTGGCTTATCATTAATGGGACCAGAAAATGATCGTGATTATAGACCAATGAAGGCAGCTGGAACCGTTGGTTACATCGATCCAGAGTATTACGGACTAAATGTGTTGACAGCAAAGAGTGATGTTTATGGTCTTGGAGTAGTGTTACTTGAACTTTTGACAGGGAAGCGAGCGTTATTCAAGACGGGTGAAAATGGGGGTGCACCAATAAGTGTGGTGGATTTTGCAGTACCAGCAATAATGGCCGGAGAATTGGCCAAAATCTTGGACCCCCGGGTTGGTCCGCCGGAGATAAACGAATCCGAGGCGGTGGAACTGGTGGCATACACCGCTATGCATTGCGTGCATTTAGAAGGTAAAGATAGGCCTAGCATGACTGACATTGTTGCAAATTTGGAGCGAGCATTTGCTCTATGCGATGATAGCCATGGCAGCATCTCTAGTGGTCCAATATCCATTGTTTCAGATTGAAATTTAGACAAAAACTAAAGAAATTAATTCTCTCTTTATGTTCTGTGTCATTTTTTAAGAAATTTTTTTGTTGTATATAATTCATGTTGAGTATGATTTGTAGTGTAACTAAAGAGTAACATGACTCGTAGCTCAGGATTATTTGTAGAACACTAACCACCATCGAACGAATTTTTTTACTTAAATCCTTTTCTTTTGTTTATGTGAGTTTAATTCCTTCGTATTAAGTTAAGACATACTACTTCCGTTTAACTATCCATCATTAAATTTCGATACATCGACACATCAACTCTTTAAATTTTGACAAACTAGGGTTGTAGGATGCTTCATGAGAAAGAGCACAAAAGATATGGTACGTGTGAAATGGTACTAGACTGAGTTGAGGCCACGCTGTAGGAATAAAGTCTAATATGTACTAAAAAGTGGTCAGAGAAAGCTATTCTGTGACGTTATTATCAGTATTCTGTATTCATGCATATGCTTAAACGTTGGGCTAAATTGACTTTGAAAATTCTCAAGTTAGAACATTCAAACATGTAGCCCGTGAAGGGGCCCATTTTGAACTTCAAACCTTCAATTCTTTATTTATTAACATTTAACAAAATCGGTGTAACAGCTAAATAAATAAATAAATTCTCTCATATAAAATAAACGACCGTTAGAAAATTTATTAACACAATCATGGATAATAAATGTAGAAAAAGGGGTGGTGGATTTATTATTAGTGGCCGGTGAGGGGAGGTGAGCCACCCCTCCTAGGCAGCTAAAGGACAACAGAAAATTTTGAGATACCATTTCACATTAGCAGCTTAACTCAAAAACTAAAAGTAAATAAAAAAAGTTCCAAGGAATTGCACGAACCCAATTGCTACACAGTTCAAACTAACATCTCATCTATTGTCTGAGTTTGAACAAAAATTTATGGGGATCGACTATATTCCTGGATATCTTCTTCTTCTTTGTTGCGTCTCAACTTCGTTCATCCAATCCGAGAGCCATATGAGGCCTCTATAGCCAAAATATGCCAATGTAGGTATAATAACAGCAATCGAGAGAAGCAAAAGAATCTTCCGAATAGCAGAAACGACTTTCTGTTAAGAATCAATTGTTAGATGAGAAAAATAGTCAAGAGCTATCAATTACTTCCCCTTTCGAATATAGCACAAACCTGCAGCGTTGATATATTCTTGTCCTCCTGTACCCGTTGTCTTCTTCTTCTACGTTTTGTCACATTATTTACAGTAGCAGGCTCCTTTTCCTTCCATTATATAGAAAAGAAAATTGGTGTCAGATTAAGTATGGGCTGAGAATTGCATCATGATAGAGTTACAACACTCTAAAACATGCAACACAGACACATAAATGCATAACTAACATTAGCAACTTTGCTCGTTTCAGTAAGTACAGACGTTTTGATGTATCCATACGACATATCATATGGTATATTTATGAAGTTGCCAATTTGGCAACCTCAGCAATATATCCATTATTTTTTCTGCAACACCTGCTCCAAGCGATGTCACCAATAATAAGTTCTAAAATTCACGGTTAGAAACTTCGATTATTGAGCTCCAATAATGGAAAAACCTTGTACTTCAGAGGCCTTATTTCAGTCACCACACTCGAGTTTCTGTCCTCTATGCTCCACAATTGCCTCAATGATAGGCGTTAAGCTTCAGAGGGAGTGCATTCTCAGCTCTTGCCTCTTGATATGTGAAAGTGCAAAAAGAAAAGAACACTAGCACTAATTCCAGCTCAAATTGAATGTTTTAGTTAGAAATGGGCATAAATGCTGAAGTAAGGGTATACATAAGAATCCTTTTCTAGGGTAGACTTCAGAAAACTTTTCTCATACTACCATTCAAATTCTTGACACAGCACACAGTAAATTGCGAGGTTGGGACCTTATATACACCGCCATAAGTTAGTGGGTTGGGTCAGCTTGTTTCTGTAAAGATAATTCAAGGCCTGAGGGCTTGCATATTAATTTATACACATTGAATAAATACCACTGGTTTGAAGTAAATAGTAATCATTACCTCCACCAACTTTGATTTACGAAGCTGTAACTCTGCATCAGAAACCTTCACTTTACTCTTGCAATCAGAATCACAAGGAAGAAGTCCAAATCCATACTGATTCCTAGATACATCTTTGGGATCACTGCCAGCTTGGAGATATGCTGATTGCACGTCCTGACAAAGCCACTCCTTTTTTAAGGTTTGGCATCCACAGCGAACAGTGACCTTCAGCAAGAGACACGATACATTACAAGTTATTTTTTTCATTCATAGATGTGTTAGTAAAGCAGAATTGACCAATAGAAAAATGTCTGTCATTATACCAACAAACACAAGCACATGTATTTATCCATGCCTGCATATACTATTATGTAATTACTAAGCCTTCATTTGGCCATTTAGTGATGGCCCCAAAGAAATGTGTGGATAATAATGAGTAGTATTTATGAATGTGTGGTTGAACTTAATGTCTGATTTATACTGTGTATGATACGGAGGCTAAAACCTACTTTAGGTATTCATGGAGATTTTTGTTAAAAACACATCATTTAGTAACTAAGTATGGTTATCTGAACTGAACACTTGAAAATTACCATCGAAAAAATGATTTTCAGAAGCAACAAACTAAAAATGGGATTGCCATTATAATCTTTAACTCAAATTAGCACAGAAAATGTAAAACCAGATTGTCAAGAGCTTACAACTAGACTGGTTTGAGTGGAGGCGTTAGAACAAATCTATAGATTGGTTAGTTTGGCTATAAAATCTGTACATTGATAAAAATAGGTGAAGACATGAAATCCTTGTAACTCATATTCCAATATTTATTTTTTGGTAATACAAATTACGAGAAATTGAATAGACCCACAATATTTGACTTCTAAAAACTCATCCAAATACACTCAGTCTCTGCATTAATTTGAAGTAAAACCAGCTCTGGTCTAAATTTCTCTTTTTCTGTGAAAGCTATAGATACCAAACATTGTTTCACAGAAATTTGGACCTGCTGAAAATCATGTTTTTGAGCATATATAACTGTAAATACCAAAAATTGAACCACAGTAAGACATATATAGCTAATTGTTAAAAGATAAAAAAAAAGAAGGTAAAGTACTTTGGCAAAGAAGGTTATTTGCAGAAGTTATAAGCTTGGCCAAACACGTTACATGTGAGGGGAGTGTGCATACATATGGCCCAATGTAACAATTTAAGCTTATAGATTAAGTGGTTCAACAAACTTGTAAGAACTTATAGGGTTACCTTTTTAGAGCACTTGTCAGGTGATGGGCATGTACCGGGATGACATGTCTCTGGGCATAAATGTGTACAGTTTGGCAACTTTCTGCAAATCCAAGATGATAATTAACTATATAGATTGGATAATAGATATCAAAAAGCATCACTCATACGCAAACAGGAATGAGAAAATGACATTGAGTGACTGCATATATGTAAATGAAATTATAGACGCCTAACATGTTGCAAAGACAGAAAAATTACCTTCTCTATCTGACGAGATCTGACTCGAACATAGAATCTAACCCCCACCCCTCAGTAGAAAGGTGCTAAACTATGACAGCTGATATTTAACTCAAGGGGGAAAATGAAAAATCTGAGTGTTTTATGCAATAATACAGCACAGCTCCCATCTCATCTTCGGACTTAAATAAAACAACACTCCAAGGTTGAATAGTAATAAGCATTTAGTTGTTGATGCACTACAACTTCAATTCTTTCTTCCAAAAATCATATATCCTCTCATCCCATCGTTTACAGCAGATGTGGTGAAATTTTTTTCTACACATTAAACTCGTTTGTATGATAGTCAGAAATGCAGTATAAACGTGCTTCACAATGCATACTTCTCCCTCTCCTTGATTTATCTTTCAGGATCAGAAACTGAATCAATCCTTGTTATATATATCTAATTTTTTAATTGTCTTAAAAGAATTCTTGCTTAAACCTTTTTAATTGAAATCTCTTCTATGATCATTGGCCCTACTGCGAATACATTGACCCTCCACCCTCAACCTTACCCCAAATAAAAAATGATCATGCACCCAGCCCTGCATATTTATTTATTATAAAGCTATCAGGAAATATGAACAGTTCCCTTTGCCCAGAAAAGCTTATTCTCTAACAGAACATCATCGCACTCATCAATAGAATAGTTTATACACATAAATCTCTTCTCGGGCCATCCACACTGGCTAAGACCGATCTATTTAAGTTTTAGGGAATAGTAACAAGTTAACCTAGGCCTGTATTATCTGTACAAGTAAAAGAGCGTAATACGTAACCTTTCAATCTTAGCCTTCTTTAGTAAGTTGGCCTACATCTCAAAAATCATCAATTTGTCATGTATTTTAGAATTCATATGAACAAAATACTCAGATAAGGATCCCATTGAGGTTTTGTTCCCCGACTATCTTTTCTTCTTTTTGTACGATTCTTTTCCATCACTGGGAGAAGGTAGGGTGATAGATAATAGATTTATATAATTTTCCTACATGGCAGGGTGAAGGAACAGAAGCAGCTCTGGCACATTTGAGCCAAAGGTAGATTAAAAAAGTGAGGAGAACATAACTTTCATGGCAGAGTTATTCAGAAGACTAGCCTCTTTCTTTGTACAGGTTACCATCTCTTGTATAATCTCATTTCTTTGAGAAAAATTCTAGAAAGTAAAAATATATTACCTATGACAAGGACCTCTGCATGAACGAACGGCCATTTGCTCTTCTTTTGACATGGAATTAAAATATATACACTCAAAAACATGCACCATGGCACCACAATGACACGAACGCTTAATCAGTGCTTTGCAAGGAGGGCATTCTCCTTGATGACATGGTAGGGGGCAAGGATGCGGACATGTAGGATGCCTCTCCTGAATGCAGTTCACAGGAAGAGAATCCCCGTAAATTCAGTATACAGTGCCATAAAATAGAACTTCTAGATGAATCAAATACATAACTATGTTGATTATTGTGGTACATTCCTAGAAAACCAAGATTGTTGTGTTAGGACACAATGCCCTCAAAAAACTTCAATGTGACAGATCTATAAAATATTATTGAAAGTTGTGGTGCATTCCTGAGAAATAAGATTGGTGTATGCAGTCACTTCTGAGCAAGAAATTAACATAAGAGTTTCTTCACTAATCAGCATGGTAACATGGTCACAACAAAAAGTTTTCACCTTTCCGCAAGGAAGAGTGCACTTTTCACAGGATTCGCCTCTACTAATTCCCTCTGATTTTGATATGTGACGTGTCAAGGCATGGCAAACGTAAGTACAATGATGATTTCCACAAGGAAGAGGATTCCCACACAAGTTCTCACAAGAAAAATCTGCTCTATTTGAACAGACCATCTGAAAGAGGAAGATAAAGAGAATTGGAAAGTTATCACGGCAAACACACAAACGTGAAGCCCAAAAAGCTCCTCCAGCAAAATAGGGAAAGAAACTAAGATAGAAAAAGAAGACATGAATATACAGCAAAATGCAGATTGAATAAATTGTCTTATTTACAGCTTTAAGAAACTCTAATACTAACCATCCTCTCTGCACCTATGTGATGACCAACACAGGACCTCAACACAAGTTCTGGGCAAGGAGGACAAGGGGAACCAGGAGTAGGTTCAGTCTGATAATTTGACTTCTTTTTCTTTGGTTTCAACGTAAATTCAGGAATAGGAGGAGGTATTGGTCCATGACACCTACATACATAAAAAATAGTAATTTATAAGGTATTGCAACTTCAGGAAAATATTATATAAAATACCGGTATTTAATAAAAAGCAAACCTTAATTTGCACTTGTGTCCACATGGATATTCTCCATTACAAATTAGCCGACACGGAGGGCAAGCTCCATAATGGCATCTATGAGGCTGGAAAACTATTTAACATTAATTATGGCAGGAATAGTTTATGATTTAAACTCAAAAGTCATTGAAAAAATATATATATAGTTGTTCAAAGAGGGGCCAAAGCAGTCAAATATGAAGACAATTATAAGCAAGAGAAATTGATTGCAAAACAAACCCAATAACTAAATTTAAGTAGATTTCATTTAATAATGCTAGCATGTCTCATAAGGTGAATGAGACAGTAGTGAACGCTATTAAGGAAGAAAATGAAACTAAAATCCCTCTATTTGTAGTATCTAATATGGTCTAATGCTACATTCCAAACACACGTCAAAAATATCAGAGGACAGTAGATATAAGACAAGTAACCACCAATACTACCTTGCTACTGGATGCATGCCTGCATAAAGGAGCTATACGACACGGTTTGGGACACTTTGGAGGTTTATGCTCAGCCTCTGTGCCACAAGGAACCTGATAAAAACGTAAAAAAAATAGTTGTAACTTGTGGAACGAGTGCTGAAATTTAACACAATATAGGAAATTTGTTTTCAATTGTTTGGACTATAACTGTTACTTCAGATTTTCCATACAACAATTTGTGGAACAGATGTCTAAATTGAAAGAGTCTGCAGAAATAAATTAGAGAAACATCCATATATTGCCGGCGTCACTCTTCTTCGAAAAAAAGGATCCACAATTACTACAGATTTACATGCCATACAAACATTTTCAGGACCTAAACTAAGATGCCACATTGCATTAGCACATAGCTTAAAAGCAGCCAAAAGGCATGCCTAGAGCTTGTTTTGATGGATATGCAGTGTTCATTCTTACAAACCATAGTATTATGTTTTGAATCCAATGTGGAATAGCATATGACAATAATCCTCAAGTTTAAAGCTGTGTGTCCCAATTAGGAGTCTGCTACCTCAGGAAGTACCAAGTAATCCCAGTTTTCGAGGTGTCTTTTGAGATTTACATTCACTGTGGGGGCTTTCAAAGTCATAAAATCTTACAATCAATGTGAAGATATCAATAGGGACTTTTGCATAAAAATATTAAAAAGGAAAAAAAGATTTTCCAATAGTAGGTATTATGTTATCCAACGCTAACTCCAATTGCAGAAACAGCCAAAAATTTGCAGTACGCTGCTGGAGACTGGAGTAAGGCTTGAACTTGAGAATTAACAGCGAGACAAATTTGTCTATAGTTTGGTTTGAAATATAAACATGTAAAGGAGCATCTGTGAAACTCATAAAAAAGATAATAAACATAAATCAAATTATTTTCTATAGCAAAAGGAGCTAAGACTTTGGTTGGCACCCATCCAATAGTATTGAACAATCAGGTCCAGCACAAAATTATCCTAAAGGCTCTTAACCTATTCTTTTTCTCTTTTCCTTCTAGTTTCAATCAAATGCTATGTACTCTCACTCAGTCTTGATAACTTAGTTCAACAAGGGAGGCCTTATCATACTGACAATATTGCCCAAAGTTGACCCGTGGTGCCACAGGCTCAAACGCTTAAATATCTTCCAATGCTAGAACAATGGTATAAAAATATGATCCTACAAATCGTTTATACTATTGAGAGCTCTAAACAACACTGACACAAAAGATCTGCCAAAGTTCTACAGATAGCATGTATTATAAATTAAATTGATGATGCAAGTTTGTCGTTATTCAACACTGGGCTTTATAGAAATTGAAGCAATACTTTATTCACAGTACGAATAGCCTTTTATTATTGGCTTCTTCGGAGTAGTGAAGGGATTTCCTAGAAGCCCGAACACTAAATGCCTAGCTATTTCCCCCGTCCAGTCCCCTCGGCTGGGCCAAGCTAATGAGATCTTCTTTATTTTTGTTTTCATTTTTTCCCTTTACAAATTAAGCACTTGAAAATTTTGGCACATTTCTCCAAACATAAACGAAATTAAAAAAAGAAAAAGCACCACCATATGCTTATATAACATGGCAACATTATCACAGGGCCAAATAAAAAGTACAGCGGAAAAACCATTTTCTAATCAATAGCACGAAAAGTATTAGCTCAATTTCCAGTACACACCAATGAAATGCTAACCTCAAAGTGTGTTGTCCCACATGAACATGCTATAGAGACCATCAATGGGCAAGGAGCACAAGCACCTCTACAAGAAAAATATGTGAACGAACTTTGAAATAGTTCACCTACAAAACTCTGTTCCAAGCATTGCACAGAACTCATCACAACGGACTTTACCTATGACATGGAGCTGGGCATTTATGGTTCCTACATCTGAGCTTCCGGTCACAAATCTGCGTCTCCAAAGCAACAATACACTATTAAGACATCAGCTATTATTTCAAAAAATTTTGGAACATAGAGAAGATAGTGACACAAACCTCGGAGCAAGGAGGGCAGTCCCCATCACAGCAGCGACGCTTACATGCATGTCGTCCACAATCCCTCATTTTCTGGCACTTCCTCTCGCAGGTTAAGTCTTGATGACAAGGAACCTATTCTAAATGTAGTTAACCATTCCCAATACTGATCGCATTATAGAAAAATACTGAGAAGCGAGAGAGAACTGAAATGAGTGGCTAATTAGAATTTCTAGGTCATACCTGTTTTTTCAAGCTCCCACACCTACACGACTTCGTAACAACAATCCTACAAGTCTCAATGCACGGTCCATGATGGCACCTTTCAGGACACCTATGGAACCCGCAGCTCAGCATCTTATTACAAGTTGACCCACAAAGTGGCACAGTCACATCACATGCCATCCCCTCATATATTCGATTGCCACAAGGACAGGTCCTCTTCCCTTGAAACGGGCACTCCCCACATTCGCCCTCATGACATCCCCTATCGCAGCCATGTTTTCCGCACCCCAAAATTTTATTGCACGCGTTTTCGCACCTAAAATACCTCTCACAACACTCTCTCTCCATCTTCACCCTCCCACATTGGCACCTATAATCAACCTTCTCACCGCACGGCGGGCAACCCCCTTCATGGCAAATTTCTCCACACCTATGAATCCCACACTCCAGTAATTTCCTGCACACGCCATTACATGAAAAATTCTTAAGTCCGCATCTCTTCACATCCTCCAGCTTCCCGCAAAAGCACTTCGTCTTGACTAATTTTGGGCACGATGGACAAGCCCCTGGGTGACACAATAGCAAGCAAAAATGCCCACAATTGTTCCTTAAAGCCTGGCCGCATATTTCCCCGCAGGAATGAGGTAAAATCCATGGATCACGAGGCGGATCCTCAAGTTTCCCACAAAAACAATAGTAGTTCTTGGGGGTTTGTGACTTGGGGTACTCGACACGACACTTGGGACAGGGCCAGACAATAGAGTTCTCATCGGGAATTGCAGCGCGTGAGGTGGCGCGTGAAATGGCGAGGGTGGTGGATTGGTGCGCCCAGGATTGGATGCAGATGAGGTGGAAGAGGGCAAAGCAGCGGGAGGTGCAGGACCATGTGGGGTCAGTGGGCTTGATGCGTTCGAGACATATGAGGCAGGAGAGAGCACCGGAGCGGGAGGAGATTAAGAAAGATTGAATTTTGATGAGGTCATGTTGAGAGGAGGAACCTGTGGAGGAATGAGAGAGGTACGATTGGAAGATGGAGGATGAGAGATCCACACGATGGTGGTCGTGGGTGGGGGAGTCGTTATCGGAGTCGGAGGAGAGTGGCAGAGATTGGGGCGGAGGGAGAGTGGTGGCCATTGAGCTGGACATTCGGAAAAATTCCGTGGTGCGGTCAGCGGTTCCTGAGGGTGGCTTTGACTTTTGAGCCCCCTTTTTGTATGAGTTAATTCAATGATGAATAATTAAGTTTACCTTCGATCACCACTTGCTCATTCAGAATTAAAAAACTACACATTGCTCACTCACGTTTAATCAAGGTTACTCGTCCACTCCCCTTATCGATTCCGTTAGTCTACTTGGAAGGAAAATTCCACATGGCATATAGAAATCCTATGTGGCCACTAACAGTATTAAAAATGACATCTAGACAAAATAAAATCAATTCAAAAGTGTAATCTCTTAAAATAAGAATAACCGTTCTTTATCTTTTCCATGTCCACCAATTTCTAAATTTCCCCAATCTTCAGAGCCAAATCGAAATCAATTTATTCCCTCCAATTCATTCCCAAATCAGCTTCTCATTAATTGAATCAGAAATCAAGAAAAAATATCTCCTTCCCAATTTTGTTGTGAAAATGAAACTGACCTTTTGCTTACTGGAATTCATATGTTAACCATCTATTTTCCATTTCCGTATATGAGTATGGTCCTTCCTACATTGCTTTCATATTTTATGTAAGAGGTCCTAAATTCTATCCTTTTAGTCTCTATGTTAAAAACTAAAAAACGATAGCTATGTAACAGAAGAATACCCTCAAAGAAAGCTGACGACGTGAACAAAATCTTATGAATTCGAAGAAGCCAGTAGGAAAGCTTCAATTGCAGGAGGAAGAAAATCCAAGGAAAGTAAGTTATTTGATAAGAAAGTTTGAGATACGGGATGCAGGGTCACAAACGTTGAGTGTCTTGATCTCGCTAAACTTACTGAGCTCTTTAAATATATCCTCATAAAAATCCTCGAAATGCTCTTGGATCTTCTTAGGGTCTATAGGCTGACCCGACGATCGACGCCAATGGATATCATGTCCAGTTGTGGTACATATTGGTAAGAATGAGTGTGGCGAGATTGTGGTACGATTTTGGAGGTAGGAGCAGCAGTAGCCATGGCTGCAGGCGCCAATCTTGAAGTAAAATGGGCAGTTAATCCTCCGTTTCGAAAATTGGGGCCAAGTGCTCCACCATTGTTGCTTATTGATTGAATTGAGTATCGATTATTACTCAACTACTGTTTTATAGGCTAATAGATGAAATGGAGAAAACAAATTAGATAAATGAAAAACCCAATTTTTCAAGAGTCTTATTTTTTCCAAGTTGTCAATTTTTAACGTCTTTAGTGGCCACATAGATTTTTGTGCCAAGGTGGATGGATGAAATCGATATGGGTGATGCATGAATAACATTGTTTAAATGTGAGTGAGTAATGAGTAACTTTTTAATTTTGGGTGAGCAAGTGGTAATCGAAGGTAAATGTTAATGATCAATCATTTAATTAACTCCTTTTTGTATAAGAAATAACGGGTTATTAAAAAGGGATAATTGCAGCAAAAGTCCCAAACCTTTAAAATATTAGCATAATATCCTCAAACATTTGATTTATTGCAATCGTCACCTCTAATATTTCAAACCATTGCATGTGAGATCATTCTAGATGGTTTTCATCCATTTTCTGTTAGTTGACACAAAATTTTAATTTTGACCACATTTTAATCAATTTTAAAAGGGCAAAAACGGTAATTTAATATTTTTTTTTCCATAAAATAAATAAAAACTCAGATAAAAAACTAAAAAAATAAAATGAAAAACTATCTTCTACATCAACAAACCCCACCCCTACCAATACCAACTACCACCATCCACAGCCATCGCCACATCCACCTCTTCCTCCATCGGATTACAATAAGATACGCCATTTTCCCCTTCATTTTTATTCTCAAATTTGAAATCGAACCACAACAATCCAATAGCAATCATTGCCTCCACCACTATTAAGGCCCTTCCAAATAAATAACCACCGAAAATAGATAGAGTAGTGAAATAATCTTAATCCACCATAGATCTTGAATCGAATATTCTGATTTCCAAATTTCTCTTTTAAAAATCCATTTAATTCCCAAATAAATTCTGATTTTTCCCTGTTCAAATATTTCACTACAACCACAAATCTTAAACCAGGTCTGCTTTCATCACAAGACCATTAATTGCTCCACCTCTAAAATTTTTACTACTAAAAGATAGGAGTGAAATTTGAAGATCTAAATATAAATTAAACAAGTCCGATGTTGGGCTTTGATTTCTTTGTCTAAGTTGGGCTTGCTGTTGTGGGTTGTTGGGTGGATTTATCGGTGGTGTTTGGTGGTCGCCGGTGGTGGTGGGTTGGTTTTGGTTTTTTTTTGGCCGGTTGTCGACAGTTGCTGCTGATAGTGTGTTTTTTTTTGTGGGATTTGCTATGGGGTGGGGTAGAGGTTGGGTAAAGATGAGATCATTTCTTTTCTTTTCCTTTTTAAAATCTTTTATTCAATTATTCTTTTATTTAATTATTTTAATAGATATTTACCATTTTGCCCCCTCTTAATTGATTAAAAATTTGGTTAAACTTAATTTTTAGGTCAAGTGATGGAAAAATGGATGTAAACTATCCAAAAGGGCCTCACATACAATGGTTAAAAAGGTTTGGGGTGATGGCTGCAACAAATCAAAAGTTTGTGGAAAGTCTGCTAATGTTTCAAAGGTTTGAGACTTTTTCTGCACTTATCCCTTAATTTTGGGTAATTAACACGTAATATCTTTATCTTTCATTATAATTTTGAAAAATGTCATTATCTTTCATTTTTTTGACATTTTCACCTTAATTATATATTTGATTGAGCAAACGGTCATTTTCATCCAATTTCTTTGTTAAGTGAAGGGTATTTTTGTCATTTTTCCTCTTTATTCCCCATTTGAGATTTTCTCCTTTATTTCTTTTTATGAAAGCTAATATTTAGTTTCTTGGGATATAAATACCAAATAAAAGATTGAGGCTTCCAATAAGGAAAATGAAGAAAACAACGTGCTGTTCAAGATTAGGAAATATGCGAGAGTCTCAAAGAGATATGAAGAAGGAATAATTTCCAAGGGATTTTGACTCTGTTGACTCCAAAAAATGAACTCAACAAATGTCGAGCTCACTCTTGCCAAGTCAAGTACAATTCCTACACGTTCCTACCGGAATAACGGCGATAGATATGAGGGAATGGATGCGAGAGGCACTTTGCAACGAGCGATAGATATGTTCAAGCTCCGACGGTGTGAAACAAGAGTGATCTCGCTAACAACGATCATCCGGGTGGAAGACCTTAATAACCTATGTTATAACAAACGGGAATATGTGGAAGCATTGATAAAGATGTACATTGAAATCATTATATTGTATATCGAAATTTGTGTTCAATAAATTTGTAAAGAACATGAAAAAATATTCAAACAAGTATTCATATGAATTTCTTGAGAGTTCAAATGTACATTTTGAATGTAAGATTACCAAAAATTCAACCCCTCATTACTTACAAAGAGACCCATTTACACTGTCTTGGCCGACGCAGTGATCATTGGATCAGAACCATGTAACCTCATCTCTTGAATTGGGGCTTCAAATCACTGTATATTCATACAATTAATAGGTTGATAAGGTATCAGCCGTTCTATACAATAGGTTGACAAACTGACAAACTTTATTACAAGTGTTACATCAATCGCATCTAAAAGATATTAGAATCTGTAGCAAAATATAGCATCAGTTCCATGAACTTCAGATGACCTCGAGAGCTTCGGAGAGCCTCAGAAGAAGTTGTAGTACTTTGTCCTCGAGGTAGTGGTTCAACATGGACCTCGGCCTTTTGATGAGAAAACTTGGGCCTTTGTTTGATTTCTTCATACTTTGACCTTGTGAATCTTCCTTCGACTTTTTGCCCACGTGGCACCTTTACTCTGAACCTTTGAGGCGAGGCGTAACAATAGTCTCTTGAAGTTGCATCTTTTGAAGCACCTTTACATATCCGAAGCACTACCTGAGGTGGTTGAAGTGAAAGGGGTTAACGCTCATAGGGCCTCAAAGTTAATTGCTACGAGGCATTTTGTTTTTAACAAATTTACGAAACACGAAGCATCCTTAATTATGGTGCCTTAATGATTTGTTGTCATGGCACTTTCCAAAAAAAGATAGTTGAGGTGGTACACTTCCAATACACGCAACCATCGCTGTATTTAATGTGTAATGATGGTTGTCTCCCACGTACCTTGTGAATTCTAGAAGTATGAGGGAGCGTGTAATAGATGTCCTAATCTAGGCCTTAGAAGACAAAGCATCAGATGTGTTGAGTGGCTCAGATTTAAACTTTCAAATGAACGGTTGGATGAACTGGATCAAGATCCAACGGATGGGGTCGAGTGGGTTTGCTTATAAAAGGCACAGATTTTTTAGAGAATTCATTTTTTTCGCACAAATNTTTTTTTCCAAAAATAACCATTTTAATGAGAGCTAAAATTGCAATCTTTGCACGTGAGGGTGGAGGCTGTGTCCGTTGAGTATTTTTGTTGGGATAGCACCATGCCAAATTTTTCAGAAGCCGATAGGGTTAAAAATCCAAAATCAACGAAACCCTAGTTAAAGATTTGATTTATTTGGGATTGGTACATAGGGTTAGTTTACAGAGGAGATGCAGGCCGACCACTTGAAAAAATAGAAAGATTACATATATTGGAGTTTTTTGTTAAAAAAATTAAGCCCCGTTTGATAACCATTATTTTTAAATTGTTTGTTCCATATACTTATTTTCTATCACACATTTACACGATAAATTATTTTGTACGTGAATTCAATAAAAATTCATACTTTTTAGTCACACATTCTTCTAAAAAATTACTATTCAAAACATGATTTTTACCATTTAATGGTTGTCAAACAGGCAATGGCTAAAAGCGTTATTTAAATTCTTATTTATTCAAGAATTAAGATTCTATATTTACTTAAAAATTATAAAATGAAAAGATATCAAATTTAATGTAATGATTTACTTTAATTTACTTCTCATACTTATTTTCAACAATACATTCACACAATAAAATATTTAATACGTAAATCGAGAATTTTTCCCTACTTTTTGAATGACTATTGTTTAGAGTCAAGTAGACATGAGTAATGCTATTTATATTGAAAACTATCGTTAATTGTCGTACGTGACATATATATGTCGCTTTATTATTTGATTCATGAGATAATAAAAAATTATCATACTAATACATCAAATAAAAGGCGACACATGTATGTCACACATGACGAATACCGGTAATTTTCACTATGAATAACATTATCCAATGGACATTGTGCTAAAAAGAATGAAATAGTTTCTAGTCTAAAAAATATATAATGCATTCTATGCAAAAAAATAAAAATAAAAATAAAAAATAAAATAAATAGAAATTATATAATTTAATCTCGACAACTGAAAAGTTTTAAACGGGCCAAAAACAAGTTAAATGCATTTAACCCAAACCGAAAGTGCTAGAATGCATATCTTGATTTGTTAAGATTCTACTATGATTTTCGAAAAAGGGAACAATACATATCTCAGATTTTTACTTTACATCATTTCAAAAATACAAAAATAAGTTTCAAATTTAAAAATCAGGTTTTTAAAATTTTTATTTATGAAATAATGAATTATTAAATATTTAATTCCAATATAATATAATTACTCCACCTACATCCACCACCCCTACCGCTCCGAAGACTATTCCGGTGACCTTTTCGATCACAACTCTTTTCCGACGACTATTCCGGAGACTGTTTCGACGACTGCTCCGATTCCGGTAATTGTCCTAACTTCGATGAATATTAAATATATTAAGGTCACAGATCTATGCAACTTGGTCACAATTCAAAAATTTTAAGGTTACAATTCAAAAACTTCGTAGGTGACATTCTGTTCATCTGTCACAAATTAAAAATTTAAAAATCAAAATTTGTTCATTGGTCACAAATCACAAAATTTATAAGTCACACTACTTATTTTATAGTCACAAACATCAAAATAATTGAACATGAATTATATTTAGGTCACAATTTATTAAATTATTGGTCACAAATTAATAAATTTTAGGTCACACGGGCATGTATTGGTCACAGTTTATTTAAATCATTGGTCACATTTTGTTTATTGGTTATATACCAACCAAATTATTAGTCACAATCAACTAAATCATTTGTGACAGCCATTTCGCCATTGCCTCCACCATCGACTCACTACCTCGTCGCCCAATAGCAACATAAACATCTCAAAATCAACATCACACCCTCCCCAGCACCACTATCACCACCCCAAAACTACCACTGCCACGCGCACTGCCAAAACAACATAAAACACACAAATCCGCTCACACACAACAGAACACCAACCCAAAACAAGTTCAAAACACACAAAAACAACCACCGTCGCCACCAACTTCAGATCCACAATTCGCATCGTCCGATCTACCGCCAACACCACGACACCGCACCGTTTTCGACCACCACCGCCGCACACACACGCACGCACACACAAAACCATCGCACCGCAACCGCAACCGCACTCCACACCTCCACCACCACACCCACACACAAATACAACCGCAATCGCTGCCGCACACGCACACACACACACCTGCACGCACGACCAACACCCACAATAACACAACCATCACACTATCTCCGCCGCACCGAAGACCTCTACCGCACAACTCAAATTTTTTTTTTAAAAAAAAGAAAGAACAGACACGGATAATATGGATATGCGTTTCAGCATTACTGGAGAGGAGAGAAGACATCGTGAGGAGAGAAGACAACGCCTCGCCTAAAAGGGAGGAGATAAGACAAAGACAGGATGAGAGAGCACCGTCTTTGCCGGAAACGATAAGAGAATACAGAGACTGGATGAGAGGGAATTTGGTGGTTTCTTCATATTTAGTTTAGGGTTTGATATAATTACATAAAAAAAAATGTTTAAAATTATTAATTAAAACCTGATTTTGACAATATGAAACTTGATTCAGGATTTATGAAAATGATAATCTAAAATCATGTCCAGGTGTAATTTCCTCTTTCGAAAAAGCTACAATAATAGGCTTTTGTTTTTACAAGTCCATTTGTTAACTTGTTAAAAAGAACGAAAGAGTTACAAGTTCGATAAGGTAAAAATAAAAAATTGTGGTGTTGGTTTTTTTTTTTTCTTATGGATGATCATAAGACTTACTTTATTGATTTTATCATTCATTGTCATAACACTTAAACCATCTATAATATAAATGAAGGGTTAATTTTGACAAGCGGTCACTGAACTTACCTAAAAATTACAAAATGGTCGTTGAAGTTTAAAACTTGCAAAAATAGTAGCTAAAATTTCATGCGCTTTCACAGATGGTCACTGAAGGACCGTTATGATTTTAATTTAAACTTAAATGACCAAAACACGTGGACACAGGTGGTCAAGCTTCTATATCCATGTGTTTTGGTCTTTTAAGTTTGAATCAAAGTCATAACGGTCATTCATTTACCGTTTGTGACACAAATTAAAATTTCGGTGACCGTTTGTGAAAGCACATGAAACTTCGATGACCGTTTCTGCAAGTTTTAAACTTCAGTGATCGTTTTATAATTTTTAAATAAGTTCAATGACCGTTTGCGAAATTAACCCTATAAATAAATATTAGTATTGCGCCGCATATTAGATTGGTATTATGTCCCATTAGAAGACTTTACAATTAATGAGAAATTAAAAAATATGTATTTTTATAAGAATTTTTTAACTTATTAAATGGATTTTTTTACTTATTATTCTCTTGTAGGAAATTTTTCTTACTAAGAAGATATATGTTTTTTTCCCCTTTTAATTTAAGTTATTTCTTTACATATTAGTATATATTGTATCTTAAAGAGTGAATTTTTTATATATAACTAATTTTTAATTATAAGTAAATTTTAAATGTATAAATGAATTTTGTACTTATTAGAAACTTTTTATACGTAAGTGATTTTTAAAATTATAAGTGACTTTTTTCTATTTATAAGTGAAATTTTATCTGATAAGTGAATTTTTTTAGCTATTAGTAATATTTTCACTTAGAAGCAATTTTGTACATAAAACTGAATTTTTGTCTTACAAACGATTTTTTACTTACATGCTTTTTAGTTATAAAGTAATTTTCATTCATAATTGATTTTTTTAGTTATAAGTTGAATTGTTTACTTTTAAGCAACAGATAAGTGATTTTTTGTCTTATAAATGGTTTTTTTGCTTATAAATAGACTTTTTAATTATAAGTAGTATTTTAATTTTAGGCAATTTTTAAATATAGGTATTTCTTTGTCCTATGAGCAATCTTTTACTTATTGATAAATATTTGAGTTACAAAGTTATTTTTAACTTATAAATGATTTTCTACGCATATAAGCATTTTTCAAATTTTACTCGTAAGTAATATTTTTACTCATTGTACTCGTAATTCATTTTTTTACTCATGAGTTAATTTTTGTTACTTATAGTTAATTATTTTTACTTGTACATAAGTTTTTCATTTAAAAATAAAATTCACACTTATAAGTGGATTTTACTTTTAATTGACTTTTTGCTTATAAGTATTTTTTATTTATAAGTGAAATTTTAAACTCTTATTTACTGTACGTAAATGTAAATATATCTAATTCAATAACGAATCTTTTCTTAAGTCATAAACTGGCGATGAATGATGCAGCATAAATCCAAACTCACGTATTATAGTGTTTAATAAAGGAGGATAAACAACACTAATTGCACAAATAAGGATTAATTGTAAATATTTTAATCCTTATCCGATTTAATACGACGTGTCAAATATGCATCTCTGAGTCTAGTCGATGATTGATGTAGCAGTGAGATGAATGTTAAATTGTCTAATAAAGTTGGAATGCATTTATATGCATTGAACAATGTGTTTCCCATAGATGTGAGCTTTTTGTAATGCCTTATTCATGACTTAATGCGCATCTTCAAAATTTTGGAATCAAGTAAACGAATGAGTGAGTTTTACGTGATTTTTTTCTCTCTCGATTTGACTTGACCCACATCAATCTAATGCATATATCTTGATTTATATTGAAATCTAACCCATCGAAACTCCAAGGCAAAAATCTCAAATCCTATAGCAACTTATTATCTTATGGTTGTATTGGTTTTATTGTGTGATCATACAAATTGAAGAATTTTTCCATGTATGTCTCAATCAGAACATCCAATTTGAATTCTGGTAGTCCTGTGCTGAAGCTAGAGACATGCAAAATACAGTTAGTGTAACCTTTGTTGTTGAAAATGGTAAATTTGAGTTATTCTCTATGTTTTTCATACCGAGGAATGCTTTAGCAACTCACTATAGCTCCCGTTTGGTCCCATTAAAATTAATAATTCATTTGTTTTTCTTCTTATCAATCACAAATGACACATTTTTGAATAAAATAATATGACACGTAAACCAAATTTTTTTTTTCCTCTTTTAACCACATATTTTTCATAAATCCACTATACTAAAAATAAATCTCAAATATTAGGGTCCTAAGAGTTTCTAAGCCTTTCTCGGGCATAGTTAGCCCATCTCCAATTCAATAACACCCCGTATTAAAATTAACAAGAGCCCAAGCCCAAAAATAAAATAAAAGAAGGGTGTGTTTGAATCACATTATTTTGAAAGAATGTATTCTGAAATAGTAGANAAACAGAAAAGAGGAAATTACACCAGATAAGATAACTATTTAAAATAAAATATTCAAAATATACTATTTAACTTTTTATTTTTCCATTTATACTGAAATAGAAAGTATAATTAAAATTCAGCAAATCACTAAACTCCTTTTACCTTACTATTAATTAGCGGCTCTAATTACGTCATCAATTAAATCCTTCTTGTTTCTACCAAATTCATCCACAGATTTCTCAATTTGATTTTAATTCGAAACAAACAAGGCCTTAAGAGAGAGAAAATATCGTTTTCTCCTTAATGTTTTCCTACTTAGTTTCTCATATTACAAGAGAGATTAATTGTTATTATCTCTTTGTATTTAGAGAGTATTTTTATAATTCTCTGCAAATACAATAATAAAAAATTCAGTATTCATATTAAGCAAACTCGTTCCTTTTCAGTGTTTCCAACATATGACCAACACAACAGAGATATATGAATTAAAAAGCAATTAATTATTGTAAAAAAGAGATTCAAATCAAATGACACTCTTACCTATCCATAAATACCAGAGGAGTCGGGGTAGGGCAGGATAGTATTGAGGGGTGGATTTGAGATATCATTAAATTTAGCCCTTGTTTGGTAGAGATTAAAATAAAATTTTTAGTAGATTTTGATAAAAATAAAAAATAAAAAATAAAAAATGATGAAATGCGTGATTGAAAAGTTGTGAAACCCATGAAATATGTGGTTAAAATTAATTGATGACTTTGACTTGAAATTTTAATTCAAACCAAACATGGGCTTAATAGCTTTTCCGTATCGTTATTTTATTTTTGTCAAAGAAAAAGAAAATAACGTATCTTATTACTTATCGCTAAGGTGTTGCCAAAAGTGTGACCCCGCAAAAGGCCACGTTTTAAGCTAACCACATACATGTCCTTTGTATGATGCATTATTTTGAGTTAAATAAATATTGAATCAAGATTTCACTTGGAATTGAATCAGATGAAAATACTTTACATGGAAAAAGAGTGTTTCTCTCCTCCTCCTCCTCCTCATGTAGTAGTTTTTCCATTTCCAGTACACAGCCATGTTCAAGTTATGCTAAATCTAGCTGAGATCCTCTCCCTTCATGGCTTCCATATTACTTTTTTCATCACCGAATATACAAGTAAAAGTAGTTGTTTTAAAGAAATTTCTTCTCATTTTGCACGTTATCCCGGTTTTCATTTCCAAACAATTTCAGATGGTTTGCCCTTTAATCATCCAAGAACAGGTGACAGAGTTGTTGAACTGTTTAACTCCATAGACTGTACAACAAAACCACAATTTAAGGAGATACTGAAATCAGGACGCGTAACTCGTGATGGCAGGCCTTCTGTAACTTGCATAATTGCTGATGGAATTATGTGCTTTACAATTGATATTGCAAAGGAATTCCAACTCCCTACCATACTCTTTCGTCCATTCAGTGCAAGTTGCTTTTGGTCTTTATTTTGCGTCCCTAAGCTCATAGATGCTCTCGAGCTTCCATTGAAAGGAGACTGCAACATGGACAAATTAGTATCAAATGTGCCAGGAATGGAAGGTTTTCTTAGGCTCCGAGATCTTCCAAGTTTCTGTCGTGCAAATGATCTATCAGATTCTAAACTTCAACATGTTGTGTCTGAGACACATCGTGCTGCCAGCGGCTATGGCCTATTACTGAACACATTTGAAGAACTAGAAGAGTTCTCATTAGCCCATATTCGTACTAAATTTCAGAAAGTGTATACAATTGGACCCATACATGCTAGCTTGAAAACAAAGACAACGTTGCAGATGCGATCATCTAGTGGACTCAAGGAAGAGGAAAGTAAATGCATGGCATGGTTAGATGATCAGGTAATGAAATCTGTAGTTTATGTGAGTTTTGGAAACATGACAGTCTTGGATATGCACCAGTTGACGGAGTTTTGGCATGGTTTGGTGAATAGTGGGAAGCCCTTTTTGTTGGTTATTCCAGCTAACCTGATTTCCGAGGAGTATCAGGTTCCAAGAGTGCATTTTGTAGGCACTAAACAAAAGGGAAAAGCAGTGAATTGGGCACCACAAGAGAAAGCTCTTGCCCACCCGGCCATAGGCGGGTTTTTGACACACAGTGGATGGAATTCTACTCTTGAGAGTATTTGTGAAGGAGTACCAATGTTATGTTGGCCATTTTATGCTGATCAGCAAGTGAATAGCAGACTCGTAGGGGAGGTGTGGAAGATTGGATTGGACATGAAAGATACTTGTGACAGAGTCATAGTGGAGAAAATGGTGAAAGAATTGATGGATGTGAGAAGGGAGGAGTTTATTAAATCAGCTAATCAAATGGCAAGATTGGCAAGAAAATCAGTGAGTCGAGGAGGGACATCCTACTGTAATTTGAATCGTTTGATAGAGGATATAAAATCGATGAATTGTTTGATCGAGTATATCCCGAAATTCAACTATTAGCAAAATGTGAAGTTGAAGTACCGCTTAACAAAATATAACACTTCACTCAAATGTTTGAATTCTAAGACATGATTATCTTTATTTTCATCTCACAATATACATACAAACACGATGTCTTACATGCATGCATATATCAGAGTCAGGGAGAGACTCCGACTTAAAATCAGTGTTCTAAAATGCGCACCTAGACTGGCGTGCAAGGCCAAAATGCCAAGCCAAGTGGCTCGGCATTTTATTTAACACCGCTAATGCGTACCTATGCGCCATTTTGCGCGCCTTGGCGGTATTATCATTATTATTATTATATATATATTTTTTTACAATTCTTTTAAGTTAAAAATTATTAAATGCTAAGAATGAAATAAGGGAGCTCGAAGAAGAGGATTTAATATCAGAAGACATGGAAGACGAATTAGATGAAGAAGAGGTTATTGAATTGGAGTTCGATAAATAGTTAGATAAGATTTAAGTTCATATTCTATTTACTTACTATTTTGTATATAAATTTGAAACTTTGAAAAAATGTATAAATGTATAAAGTTCCTATAAATATATTTTAAATGTTTAGTAAGTATTATTTTTAATTGATTAAAAATTAAAATAAGAAAACGTGTTTTTACGCATATGCCTCGCCTAAACTCGCTTAGCCCATAGCTTGACCTCCACAGACGACCACACATCGTCACACATTCTATAACACTGCTTAAAACACCCAATACCATACAGAAGTTCTATAAACCAAATGTGTACAAGGACAAAAATGCCCAGAGACAACCATAAATATTTGTGCATATATTATTAGAGAGATGCAAGTTACAATTTTGTTTGCCAGTTTTTTTTCCCAGTCCCCTCACATGGGCCCCACCCTGATGTGAGGGGCTGTGAAAAAAATAGATAGTTCAAAAATTTTTTAATCGAAAGAAAGTTAGTTGAAATTTTTAAAATATATATATACATATTTTTACTAAAGCCAGCTCGGTACGGGCTCGGCTCGGCCCGCTACGGCTCGAGCTTCATTTTTTTTTTGTCTGGCTCGGTTCGAACTTTTTTTTCCCGGCTCGAGCTCGGCTCGTTGATATAGCTATATATGCCTTGAATTTGGCCACTCTACTAAACAACATTACGAGAATGTATGATTAATCACTTATTTATTCTTTAACTTTAACCAATTTATTTGGGATTTACTCATCTTCTTATAAGTTTAATCAAATATGCACTATATAAGAATGAATAATGATGATTAAATTACGTCACCCAAACAACATTTAACTTGAGTTCAATATATAGAATGTGCAATCTGATTTCATTTTCAAATGTATTATTATATCATTTTGTGCATATGCTAATTATTATTCATTTTGTGCATATGCTAATACTTTTGGATTATTAACTCATTTAGGGCTCATTTGATTCATATTATTCTAGAATGAAAATGAAAAATATAACTGTTATTAGGCTCTACACAAAAGATAGAAATTCAAAATTAATGATTTGATGTGATAGATAACAATCATATTTTTCATTTTTATGGATGAAAAATAAAAAACAAATAGGGACTTATTATTTATGGGTGCCAGCCACGTGGTTTGATTACTATTCAAAACCACAGCTATGCATGGATTCCTTGATCACAATATAATGTGATTTCATCTCCTTTAATACTCCCCTAAAGTTGGAGCGTGAATATCAAGAACTCAAGACTTTCTATGTTGTGACGAAAAAACAACTTATTCCAGTGATTTAGTAAATAACCTTCTATTTGTTGTCCCATTCGGATGTAGATTATTTCAATCTCCCCACATTGAACTTGTTCTTGTACTGTGTGGTAATCCAATTTAATGCATTTTTATTAATTCGTTGTACAATGATTAGTAAAAATGTGCATGGCTACTTGATTCTCACAAAACAACTTAATAAGTTGATTGTGCTCAACATTCAAGTCTTGCAGATGGTACTTCAGCCAAGTGGTAGCTCTTATATACAGTCGAGGATCTAAAAACCAAGGCTCCCATTTTTTTTACTTTTTAATGACGCAAGATTTACCAAGTATTATATAATACATAATCAATGATCATTGAGTGTCTTGTGTGACAATTTAAAATGATGCCCTTTCTTGTAATTAAAAAAATGAAAAGAAAAAACTTACCGACACCAATTAAAGAAAAAAAAAAACTCAAAATGATTCCCCTTTCATACAACAAAAACTTATCCATCTAGAATTAAAAAAGTTACGAAATGACAATTAACAAGTGGACAACTGGCACCAATAAAATGACGATATTACGGCGTAGATTGTGCTATTATAGAGCAAGCAACAAAAACTGACGATAGAATTTTCTCTTCTCCATTTGACCGTTCTTCGTGGATTAAAGGGTGTTTGAAAGAAAAATAGCGAAAAAGGGATTTAAGGGTTTAACTTTTCTATTTAATTATTTGAATTTTG
>CAIGRF010053166.1:0-15249 GCA_903798235.1 Fraxinus ornus
ATTCAGTGACCGTTTGTGAAAGAAATTTCAAACTTCAGTGACCGTTTCTGAAATTTTGAAACTTCAATGACCGTTTTGAAATTTTCAGGTAACTTCAGTGACCATTTGTGAAATTAACCCATATTTTTTATGTTTAAAACTAAATCAATCAAACACATTTAATTAATAATTCACATACAAATAAGTTTTAAGCAATTCAATTGTCTTGAATTTATTTTTGTCATGTAAATTTCATATTCGCAATCAAACGCTTCCTTAAATATTCGAAAGGATAATTATATTCATACAACAATTTTTATTTTTAAATCACATTTTAATTACATTTAAGGTTCTCAATCTTTACTCATTATAGCATTTATATCCCTAATTATTTTTCATGACATTCTTATTCTCAAATCTTTTGTTAGTTTACACATTTCGTATTAAATAACAGTTTACGTCCAAAAAGTTCGTTAAAATAGCGTATAACAACTTATTTTTCACCATATTTTAAAAAATAAATAAAGTACGAAAAAAATATTTTGCTCTCATTTCAAAGTATGAAAACAAAATATTTTAACATAAATCGTCAACAAGGATGAGATGTACTAATTAATGGAAAATTGAAAATAATAATTCAACGAAAAGATTTAAGAAAATAATTGCTACAACGATCAAAGATTGAGTAGCTTAATTGCAGTTAAAATATGATGTAACAAATAAAAATTGTAATGTCAATATAACCCTACTCGAAAATGTCTTTTGTCATCTTTGTTTTCTTGCTCGTGATACAACTCTTACCATAACACCTCTTAAAGAATTTTAGATATCTTCGGGTTCTTGAACGGATAATCTTTTGCTATAGACTCCTTGAATATAAAGCCACCTCCAATTGATGACGGAACACCAAATGAAAGTGTTTCTCCAGATTCTGATAACTTGACAGTGCTGCAAGCTGGCTTAGTCGGGCTGGATCTTCGAAGGCAAGTGAGTTGTGGAACTTGAATTTGTCTTAATGTATTGCTCGGGTCACATAAATTTGCCCCTGATATCGATTTTGNNNNAAAAAAAATTATACCGATCATGTTAGTATAATAGAAAATCGAACGACTTTAATCTATGTTGATAAGTTGTCCCAAACCCACCAACCCAACCCAACCCGACCGATACTTGATTGGGTTGGGTTTCAACATTTGCATGGGTTGGGTTGTGTTAAATTTTGATCAAACCGATCATGTTGGGTTGAGATTGAGTTAAGGCAAAAACCGACCCAACCCAACACAATCCAACCCATGCCCACCCCTAACCATATCACCTCTTAAAAGAATTTTAGATATCTTCGGGTTCTTGAACGGATAATCTTTTGCTATAGACTCCTTGAAGATTATTAACTCTTTTGACCCAATATTGAACTTAGAAATATATTATTCGATTTTTTAAGAGTAAGTCCAATAATTACATGACTTAAATGTTGCCAACATTATAATTCTAACAATATTAATAGATTTATTGTTATTCACAAAAAAAATTGAATTTATTATTATTATTATTATTTATTTATTTATATTTTTTTGCCAATCAAGTTTTTTCATTCTAGTACAGACATATTACTAAGCCCATTTACACATCCATTAACTTGCCCAGCCCATTACTAAGCCCATTTATACATCCATTAACTTTTAACCTTTTTCGCTAAGGATAACGTCACAACATAACCTTTTATAAATACATCACATTTTAATTGTATTTAATGTAATTGACCTTTATTCATTATCAAATTAATGTTCGTAACTTTTTAAATCATATTCTTATCTTTAACCATTCATTAACTAGCAAACATTATCAGTAATCCTAGTTTTTGTTCAAAAATATTGTTAGCATGTTTTAAAAAGACGGGGAAAATCTTGATTTTGTGTTTATTTTGGCGTATTTAAAATAAAAGGAGTAAATAAACATTTTTACTCTTATCTTCAAAAACTTTTGGATGAAAGTATCATCAGGGACACTCTTTTGTTAATTTGAGAATAAAAATGAGATGCAAAAAGTTGACGACATAAATGTGATCATGATTAAGGTTATGAACCTTTCATGCGATCAAATTGTGCCGCGGTTATTACAAATGTGGTGTGAATACCTCAAATGAGATTTTAATTAATTTTAAAAGATTAAGAATCCCAATAACTTTGAATAGATTTCCATAAAATCCATATCAAAAGATGTGGTTCTGTATATTTTTAACATTGAAATCCTTTCAACTCTTTTGAAATTATTTTATTAATGAAATCCTTATAAATTCATGATTTTAATGAATTTTAATAAAATTCATTAAAATATAAATTGGAACGTCTGACTTATAGTTCATTGAAATCTCAGTTGATGAGACATCTCTTAACCTTAACTGCACCACAGTTTAATTAAGTGAGAGATCCTCGAACTCTACTGATTGCTACATTCACGTTAACAATTTTTTTCATTGCAAACTTATTCTTAACATTCATTAATTTACACATTTTATCCCTAATGACAGTTTATGTTCAAAAAAACTCTTTCCAATAGAATAAAAATACCTATTTGTAATTGTATTTTTAAATAAGCATAAGAGGAAAATATTAAATTGGGTTAAATATTTACCCCTTTTTGAAAGCACGCTAGTAGAATGTTTGGACGTAATCATTATCATTGACTAGATTGTATAATTAATAAAATATTAAAAATAAGAATGTGATTAAAAGGTGACAAAAATGTTCAAGGCAACGTATGTTAAGGAGTTTTTAACATAAAACAAAATGGATAATACTACTTGTACATTATGGCATCCATAATGGATACCATAATGCACAAGTGGCACCCCTCTATTAGAGGGTGTGCCGGCCACCGGCACACGCACACCCTCTAATAGGGGGGTGCCATGTACAAGTAGCACAACTCCAAAAAAAAAAAAAAAAATTNTACCGTCATATTAGCAAATAAAAAAATACTTGAAAATGTGGGGAATCAAATAAATAGTGTGGTGGCAATATAATTAGCCTATTTCTAATTTATTATTATTAGTTAAATTATTTTTTATTTAGCAATAATTTACTACAACACAAAAGGAAAATAATATCAAAGTAAAAAGTGATTGGACCCATCCACTTCGTTTAAACAAAAGTGGAGCCTAAAAGTAATCTATTTTCTTGATTTGAGAATTGAGAGAGACTGCCATTACTGTCACTGGAAGAAGAATGCTGAAGATGAAGGAGAAACAACACAAAATCAAAAGTTTAAAGATCTACAAAATAGAAAGCAAAAAGGAAAAAAAGAAGATGGAAAATAAAGCAACAACATCATCAAAGGTAAGATAAAAAGGCCAAATAAGGGGTGGCAATCGAGCCGAGTAGCTCGTCGGCTCACCCGCTCGGCTCGTACTGTAGCATTCCACGGGCCGCTCGGGCTCGTCAAAAGACGAGCACGAGCACGAGCCGAGTTCGGCTCGGCTCGTGGGGCACGAGCTCGTGGGCCGAGCCAAGCTCGCCCACGAGCAAACGAGCCGGCTCGGCTCGTGGCTCGTTTCTCCACAATCCGAGCCGAGCCGAGCCGAGCTCGTGGCTTTAAGGGCCAGTCGGCTCGACTCAGCCCATTGACACCTCTAAGTAGAATGTTAGTTGAAATGCACTTACAAATTTGAAAGAGTCAAACCTAATAAAGTAATTTTTTTAATAAATAAGTTGAAATTGAAAATTTTATTTTAAGGATTATTATCTTATCCAAGAAATTTTATCAATTGGGCATCACACGCTTATGTCTTCACCTTCGTGGTGCTATGGGTGACACAATTCGACAGTATGCACGTGACATGCGCGTGCACACCCCCACCTAACATGACAGTAATATTTATTTTACAAATATCAATGTGATACAGTGTCAAACACGATTTTTCCTACTATACCCTTCTAAAAATGTTATCATGTCCCTGCACAAATTACACCAACCAATGTCACACCTTGTCTCCTAACATTAAAAATTATTATAGCTTTATCCTTGCCCTCTTTATTTCATGTAATGTAACCCAAAAAATAGAATAACACCCAAGCAATATTGCAATCAATCGACCTATTGAAATTAACTGAAAATAAATTTTAGTTTGAAGTTATATCCGGCTAGTTTATAATTTTAACAAATTTGAGGGGTCAGTTCTAGAAGGGCGACATCATTAGTAGGAGAGAAATGATCGAAAAGGAAAAGAAGACCATGGATATACTTGATACTTATATTATCTTTTGACTATCTCAGAGCCGTTCGACCCATAGCATATACATGCATAGGACATGGTAAAACATAGTGCAAGAAATTAAGGGAATGGGACTATCTTCGAGAATGGTGGACACATCCTCTCGAATAGAACTACCTCCACAAGACTTGCCACAACAAATATAAGAACGAGCAACTTGAGGAAGGTAGAAAGAACTCAAAAGTCGAACTACTTATATATTTAGAGTTCTTTGGTATGACTTTTATTTCCTGTAGAAGAGTTTTATGAGAAAATTATTTTAATTTTGATTTAAAACCTAATTTTTTTAAAAAAAACATCTTATTCCAAAAAAATATTTTTAGAGAAAGTCACACTAGATCAGTTTAATCTAAAAGTCATTCTAACTTAAAGAATCACTTTCATTCACTTTTAATCCAGTTCAAAAATAACGTTTGAATCTTAAAAATTCCTTTTATTTTTTTCAAAAATTATGTCAAATAAATCCTTAATATTGCTTTTAAGTACTTAAAATTATAAACAAGGACGAATTTACATGGTAGCATGACCCACATAAATTTCTAATTTTTTTTTTTTCACAAGTTTTTTCCATTAACACGTCTCCCATTCGTTAATATCACTATTCCCTTAAAATCTTTAGGTAGAGATTAAAATCAGATTAAAATTGAAAAATTAGTCGTTGTTATTGACTTTTATTAGACGAGTGAGACCCAATAACGATTATGCTTTCAATTTTAATTCGATTTTAAGCTGTACCAAACGAGCTATATATTTGAAATTTTTATCAAATAATTCCCCTTTTCTACTTGTCTCCCCTGACGTCAGTGACTTTTCAACTTTAAACAAAAATCTCAATTTTGAGCAAAATACTATTGAAATAAGTGCTCAAAAAAAAAAGATGTTCAAAAAAAAGTTTTTTGCAACTTAACTTTTGATCCGAAGAATTCCTAGCTCGATTATGAATCTTGAATAATAAAATGTAAATTTAAAATAACTTCTTTCCTGGTCTAATTTGACCGTTAAAAATGTCATTGCACCATTGTCAAAAATTTGCACGTGTTTGGAGACAAATTACCAAAAAAATTGGATAGACAAGAAATTTTTGAGCATGTCTACAAATATACAAGACAAAGTGGAAACTAATAGATTTTATTAAAATCAGTTCAGAAACATAGGGAACAGCTAATTTAACAAAAGCCCATAACTGGATAATAATAGTTGAAAAGGGGTACATCACCTTAAAAACCAGCCTGCCAACTAGAAAGTTAATAAAAAAGGGAAATCCACACAACTGAATAAAGTCAAAAATACTAATTCAACGAGAGAAGATTCCCAAATTTCCCATTTACATAATTGAACAACTATGTGTGTTCTCATCACTGAACATATGAGTTGCAGAATGATCACCATTGAAGCCAGTATCCCGGTAAGTATAAGCAACTGGCTCATAATTGTAGTAATAACCGGTGCTTGGAGGAATGAAAGGAGACCTGTTGTACATCATCTGCGGCTGCTGCAAGGCATGCCTGTTTTGCAGGTTCATCAGTGATGACGGATTGTTGAATTGTTGATAGCCATTCATGTTCATCATCATTGATGTTGGATTATGTCCTGTTGCTACGCCATTAATTGGGAAGCCTGCAGAAGAACCTTGGTAAACATTGTTGGGTTGAACTTGAAATGCTCCTCCCATAACATTGGAATTGGTTCCAAGAACAGATGCAGCATTATTATTAGCCCCATTTCCATTAAAACCAGCAAGATTCATCATACTGTTCAAGTCGTTTCCCCTTTTGACTTCAGCAGCAATGGTATTTGCACCAGTACCTCCCATCTGTGCATTTTTAAGGGCTGCAAGTGGATTTGCTTTCATTTGAACATTGGGATTAGGATTCCCCTTTTTTCCACCATTCCCACTTGCAGCATTGTTAATCTTCCCGTTGTTTGAAGCTGCAGCCATGGCAGCCATATCACCTTTCTTTGCATTAAATTCAGCCTGTTGCTTGAGCATAGCCAGTTGGTTTAATTTCTCCCTGATAAGCAGCATTTCCTCCTCTTCATCATATTCTTCCTCCTCATCATCAAGACAGTCTTCATCTTCTTCAGATACAAAGGGAAATTTCTGCTGGTTCTTCAGAGATTCAAGAGCCTTCATCATATCTTGCTTTTGCCCTTTTTTGTCTTTGACCTCTTTGATGCAGTTAACTTTCTGTTTCTGGTTTTGGTTAGTTTTTTGAGACCAAAGCTCAGTATGTTTACCAGCTTTAACCAACTTCTTAACAAGAGTTGCAGGAGCAACACTCCCTGATACAGTAACCTTTTGTTGCTCAGCATCTATGTTGACTTGGTAAACTCCTATGAGTCGAAGATCAATCATTTACAGATAATGCAGCAAAAGAGTAAATTTTTAGGCCAAAAAACGGACAAAACTTGAAAAATGTTAAAATGCTGTAGCAAAGGGGGTAAAGAGAGAGGACCTTCAATTCTTTGCAAGATCTTCTTCACTTTCTGCTTACACCCATCACAGTGAATGTTCACTCTCAGAACACAGGTCTGCAACAAGAAAAAAAATTCAAAAAGGAAAAAGAAGGGGATTTTTAGGGAAAGCCCATAACATAGCCTTACTGTACATATATAAAAATATTGTACATTGATGTATAAAAGTTAGGTCTAAAGAAAATACCTGGATCTTGAGAAGCTTAAAGTCTTCATCTTTAGTCATCTCTGGAGTGCTGTTGCCTGTTTGGAAATGTAATATCTGCTACAAAAGGAAATAAAGAAATTACAAAGAACACAGTGCCTAAGGTAGTGGGGATAAAAGGGGTTTTGGTTGCACAGATTCTTCTATCTTTAACCCCTTTTTTTTTAACTATTTCTTCCTCAAACAAAATAAATGCACATGGGGCGTGGGGATTAAAGCATTTAAAAAGGGGAAGGGGGTGTGCTGACAAAATGCAAATTCACAAAATGCAGAAAAAGAGAAGTTAACTGAGCAAGAAATGAAATGAAATGGAAGTCAGAAAGAGAGTAAAAAGTGGGAGAGAGAAGAGGGGGTAGGGTGTATTTTCTCTGATTCTGAAATGATATGATGTGATTTAACGTTAAACACTGTGAAAGAAACAATAAAAAGAAGAACAGCGACTTGACAAGCCGACTTCTGTCGCTGCCCTCTTTCTCACATGCTTGTCCTCGACACAATTTCTCCTCGAGAAAAGAATGTACACTCTCTTTAACATTTCCAAAAAATTGTAGGTAGAAAAAGTCTTCTTTTTTTAAATAAAAAAATTTGTCCAATATTGTGTTACCACATGATACAATATAAATAACGATGTAAAAAATAATGTACATATATCACGCTTGTATGATTTAACCCAAGCCCCTTTCTCATAACAAATTTTATAAAAAATGATTTTTTTTTTTACAAGTATAATGGAAGAATCAGAGACGGAGATAGAGAGAGAGGGGGGCGATCGCCCTCCAACATTGTCCGCTGGTCCACTATTCTTAATTAATTTGTAATGTATTTTTCAGTTTCGCCTCCCCCTCCACCCAAAATTTTGACTCGCCCCCGCAAAATTTTTAATTTTTTTTTTCCATTAATAAATATTGACCCAATAACTTAGATTTTAAAATTCAACCATACAAAATTTTTAGACCTAAACAAAAGATCCAATAATTACTTAAATAAATAAATAACACAAATCCAATCCAAAAGTTAAGGACTCATTTATGAATCAATTACCGAAAAGCATAACGACAAGCCACAACCCACAAAATGTAATCCCGACTACAGATACCATTCATTCTTCCTCAAATCTCTTCTCTGCGCGACATGCGACTGTGTCGCGACTCAATCTCCACGGCTCCGCCAACGCCCACGCACACTGGCCCTGCCCGGCTACCCCTTTAGATTGTTGATACTTTTTCATTAGATTCTCTTATTGACGAATTTGAAGTAATGAAGACAAGGAGAGACCAATTTCAGATGTTCAAGCCATCTCTACCATATGTTATATAAATATGCAGTTTACTTTTTATCTTTTTGATGTCCATATAACGTTCATGTTTTCAATATATATAGTGTTAGACACATAAATGGACATATTGTTTTTGTATCGACAAATTGATTGTTTTTTTGGTCAGTCAATCTAACCTGCATATTTTGATACTCAAAATCATCGTTTTCAATCCTCTTAGTTAAAAAAAAAAAATTCGAGGGCTCCGCCCCCCTTCCCCCCCCGTATTTTCGCCCCCCCAAAATTGAAATCCTGGTTACGTCCCTGGAAAGAATAAGAATAATTTTGAATTTACGTTATAAATAAAAATGACATGAGGACTCTTTAATTAACACAAAAATGAAGAATTATAGTATGACTCCTTGCTTGTTTTCTAAATCTTATTTTTCCTTATTTTCAAGTATACAATTTTTCAATATAATAATTTTGTACGTGAATCCTTAATTTTGTCCTACTTTTTAAATATACTTTATCCAATAAATCAATTTTTACAAAATTTATTCTAAGAAAATCTCTACAAAATTGGAGTTCAATCTCCATGTGACGTGAAATAATACGAAAGAGTCAATTCTATTTTCGTTTGTATATATCATGGGATTGTTCTCATTAAAAAAGTTGTTTTGACAAAAAATTAAGCTATCTTCTTTTAGCCTATGTTTGGCTCATATTTATAAATTCTAAATCAACTTTTTATCAATTAATCTACTTGTACATAATATGTTGACAAAATTTGTGTGACAGGATCTAAAACATTGACGTCAAAAATTGTTTTTGAAATCATTGGTCGAAATCTTACCAACACATATTTTGTAAACTAATTCCGTCAATTTATTTTGTACAAGTAGCATGACTCACTTTTTATTTATATATTGTGAGAGATTTACAAATAATATTTACTTAACCATCACACATTTTTATATATTTATAATTCTACATTTTGTCCTTATTTTTATTCTCATTCTTTTATTCATTTTCAATCACACATTTTTCAATAAAATAATATTTTACATCGCATTAATAACTTTTCCTTCTTTATCAACCACACATTCTCCATCAATCTACTATTTCAGAATACATTCTTCCTAAATAATATGTCTCAAACACACCATTTATAAAGAATTTCCAAACAAGTACTTATTACTCACAAGTAGCAAAATGGATCTACCAATGGAGTCATCAATCTGTACCAAAGTAATGTCAGCATTTATTGAATGCCTGAGGGATCCTTTAATTTGTGGGTCTTGTTCTTGATTGTGAAAAATTTATTGAAGCAACTACTTCCGTTGCTTTTTATGCCCTCTAAAAACTTACTCCAAGTCCATGGGGAAGCCAAGGGAGAAACTTACTACAGTTTGGCTATTGGATTTTGTGACCCAAATTCGATCTAAATTGGGTCTATGGTTTCACATTGTGGAGTATTGAGTTTGAACATATCAAAATAGGGTTCAAAAAGGAAAAAATATAGATTGACAGCGTTTGACGGATACTCACCGCTCTCTCAAAATTGGAGCAGGGAGTCTGTTGTTGAGCCATCACTCGAGCGACAGGCCCTCGTCCGCTTCTCGATCGAGCTTCGCTCATGCGACGAACCACGATTTTATTTCCTTATTTCTCGGTTAGACGCGATCTTTAATCTAGTTTTCATATTTTAAGTTAATTCTATGGTTTGGACATGTCTCTTTGTAGATTCTTCATTCAGTTTATTAAACCTTAAGTTGTAGAAGTTGTAATTTTTCTCTCCTTTGGTTGTCAATAAAATATTCGATTTCTCTGTCAATTTTATCTTCTTGTTTGCTTTTTTTAAAATCTTATTATAGCTTGTGCAATCTATATTTCATATCGCGTCACCACCTCCTCAAATTCCTAACATTGGCCATTAATATCTTGGAATCAGACTACGATAATGTGGTACAAACAGTTCTGTAGTTCAAATCAGGGATGGAAAAAACTTTCGGATCGATTCGGACCAAAACCAAACTAGACCGAATCGAGCGTTTCTTCTTAAGTTAAATACTCGAATGAGTATCTGAATCGAAAATCGACGAGTTTTGTTCGATTCTCGGTTCTAGATTGAACCAAATAAGAATCTAATTTCGCTAATTTTTTTAATTTTTTTATCTTAATTAAGTCAAATTAATTTATTTTTTAAAATAAATTTACTAACTAATAAATTTAGTACAAACCCAAAATATGATTTTACTATTTTTAATTTCTAGTCAAACTCAACTTACTCAAATTAACATATTTTATTAAAATCTTTTATTCTACCGTAATATCGTTTATGCCGTTCTATTATTGTGAATTTGTCATCTTCCTCTTTTTGTCATTTTAACAGTCAAATTTATGAAGAACTCAACAAATGGATGTGTAAAAAATATCACGAGATTGGACTACGTTATTTTGTAAGAGTTAAGGTGAACATGTCATGGTCGAATTAATGTAGCGTTGTTGTAATATAAAAAAATTAATTATTGTACGGAACCCAGAAATCGAATGAAACCAAACCGAATGGAACCGAATCCAAATCGTTCCATAATTAATCTTGGACTCGACGATTCCATTTACTAGATACTCGAAAATTTCGGGTTCGGTTCTCATGCCCAGCCCTAGTTCGAATTGTTGTACTGTTATCTTCTTTTTTGCATTTACAATGTAATCTTATTCAACATGAAGCAGACCATGTAGACGACACTTGCAAAACATGCCCTTTGTAGTCTAAAGTATGGGTCGATGGACCCTCAAATTTCATTGTAAGTGCTTTGGCTGCTCATATGAATGAATAAAACTTGTTGCCTCTAAAATAAAAATGAAAATAATCTTTTGTTTTTGTATTTTGATTATGCATCAACATATTTATATATGCTACCATCAATAACATTTCATGAACAGGGGCGGACCAGCACTCGGCAAGGGGGCGCTGTCGCCCGTGCTGGCTCCGCCAGAGTTTAGAGTTGCCGTCGAGAGCCCGCCAGCCAAGGAGGAGGAAACTTCAATTGCAGAGGCAGAAATGAAACCTGGAAGAAGCCATAAGGAAGATGATGACACATGTTTATGAATTGAGTTTTTTTATGTTTTGGACCTCTTGTTTATTAAATAAATTAGGCCCGTATGGTTCAATTGAAAATCAATTACCAAATCCATTACCCTATACCCACCATTGATGTTAACAGCATTGCATTATGATTGTGATTTATTGTTTATGTTTTTATTTAAATAGGAGGGTATATTCGTCATTTTCCAGCTTTTTATTGAGAAATTGGATGGAAATTGATAGAAATGATTGTTTGCGCAATCAAATGTGTAATTAAGGGTGAAATGTTAAAAAAGAAAGGTAAAGACGTTTTCACAATAACGATGAAAGATATAGACATTATGCACTAATTACCTTTTTAATAATTTATTTGCGCTTTTTAAAAAAATTTGGAACTGTGGTTGCAATTCATTTTTTTTTCTTTTTGTTTCTTTAAAGATAGGTATATTCATCATTTTTAATTGAGAAAATATGTGAAAATGACCTTTTGCAACGAAATGTGGAAATAAGGGTGAAAATGTCAAAAAATAAAATATATGAACATTTTCTACAATAATAATAAAACTTGGGGACGTTATGTACTAATTACCCTTTAAAATTTTACAGATGGACTGTATGGTCTATTTTTTATTTTTGTTTTTACAACTTCCAATCAGATATTATCATGTAAAAAATCTTGTAACTGAACCAGTACAAGTAGCATGGTTTAAATTTGTTTCATGCATCGTTTCAAACTCCAAGAGCCTGTTTGGTAACAATTAAAATTGAAAATATGACCGTTATTGAGTCTCACCCGTTTAATAAAAGTCAATAATAACGACTAGTTTTTCAATTTTAATCCGATTTTAATCTCTATCAAACAGGCTCTAAAGTTCGTTTCATGTCCCGAAAATCTCAATTAGCCCTCCCTAACTGAAGGTATCCACTTTTTTATTGCTTCCTACTGAATAACATATTGAAAATTAGAGTAGTACAAAAGTAGTAAACCAGCAGTCGGTCAGGATTTGGGTGCAAGCAAGTTGTGAAAAACAAGGAAAAAGTCACGCTTTTCCTTTACAGGTGCTGCCAAAGCTTGGAACTGGTATTTTTTTTTTCTTTTCATGTATATTAAAATTTATATAATGAATTATACGGTGTCACGTGATATTCTATCATTCGACAGTTTAAAACACAATCAAATTTTTTATTTAATTTTTCCTTCCATGTCATATTATATATAATTCATTATATACATTTTTTATGTACAAATAACAAAATTCTTTTTACTTACAATTATTCTATATGTATATCATCTTTTACATCATCGATTACATTGTGTTACGTGGCAACATATCATTCGACAGTTTTAAAGGGAAAAAAACATATTTTCTTACCTACATTTTTTTTTGAACACACGAGTGATATATAGCCCCTGTTTGTTTCGCATTATTTTGTACATAAAAATGAAAATTTTGATCGGTTTTTTCAAAAAGTGGGCCCCACTATGAGACGGGATAGTCAAAGATTGTTGCTGATCCATTTTGAAACGATAAAAATTCGAAAAATGTACATTATTGTTTTATTCCCCAATCCTGCACGTCCATCTGCGTGCCTGCTGTCCCATTTCCCAAATTGAAGTTTAAAATACACTTCTTTCAATGCGACTTTGCTTATTGATGAAGCTTTTTATTTTTCTACGCCCTCATTATTACATGTTACCCTTTTGTACAAATTATGCATTTCCCAAGTAAGGGAAAAAGCTAATTTCTCGTTCTTTGAGGAAAACATTGGATGGACACAAACAAAAAACAGAACACTATTACTATGTCAACGTGAACAGCAAAATAAAAGAAGATAATAAATAAAAAGAAATACACAAAATTTTAAGTAGTTCGATAATGTACGTACATTCATTACACAATCAAATAATCAACTAACTTCAAAATAGAGTTAGATGAGGTAGTATATATAGCACCGCAATCCCGAAATTACTCTTAAAGACTTTACTGCATAGCGGATAAACCCAACTTATTTACGCCAAGCCAGATGGATTAGTTAATTCTAGCCTGCAAAAATATGAGTAACGAGCACTGTTCTAAAAGACGAGCCTAGACGGCCAGTGGATAAACCCAACTTATTTACACCAAGCCAGATGGATTAGTTAATTCTAGCCTGCAAAAATACGAGTAACAACTAACGAGTGACCTAATCAATAAAAATAGTGCTATTTAGTCTCATTGTAATTGCAATCCCAATTTAGATGGTGTCAATGTAACATTAAATATAAATGTCATTTAATTTCATCTTTCATTTAGGCCCGTTTGGTTGGGATTAAAATTCAATTAAAATTGAAAATATAGTAATTATTGGGTCTCACTCGTCTAATAGAAGTCAACAATAACGACTAGTTTTTTAATTTTAATCTCTACCGAACGAGCCCTGAATCTATAATTTAGCGTCATCTAAAGATTCTAAAATGAGGACACAACATCATTGGGGCTACATAATATTTTCCAATCAATAATCATGCTGGGTCAAACGTAAAGTTCTTTATTACAAACTTTTTGGGTTAATTTTATTGGAGGTCACCCAACTTTAAGCAAAGTCTCAATTGGGTATACAACTTTAAAATATCTCAATCAAATCACATCCATCTTTAATTTTGTTGAAACCCAGTCATGCCGTTAGATATAGTTAATGCAATTTAGCGGGACTGAACTATTTTCTCTCGTGTAAAAATAAGCCCCTATTTTCAATCCTCATTCTTTAAAAATTCATTTTTTCACAAATTCATTTTCAACCACACATTACCTCAATCAAATAATTTTGCATGTAAACTCAACTTTTTCCTACTTTTTGAAGCAAACATTCTAAAAAAAATTAATATTATAAAATATATTCATCCTAAGAATGAGCTCAAACAAACCCTAAATAATCAAAGAAGTTGCCAATTTTCAACGGTTCAAGTTTGGCAAAATATGGAGGTCAAAGACCAAGAAACGAAGAACCTTGCTACTTTGAAGTTTGAACATGGCACATGCCCTGTTCCGACATGACAGACACCACACCAATAGGGGAGCACCACTTGGCCACCCTAAGGGCACATGTGGCCAAGTTCCAGTATAATTCAGGAATCAAAGCTTATTATCAACATAAGTACTACTTCTTGTTAATCGAAATTTGTTTAGCCCCTGTTTGGTAAACATTAAAAGTCTCATTTTCAACAACACATTCTTGAATAAAATAATATTTTTTATCACATCAATAATTTTTCTTTTTTTTTTCAACCACACATTCTCCATCAATCTACTATTTCAGACTACATTCTTCCAAAATAATGTGACTCAAAAACACCCTTAATGAGCAAACAAAACATGGTCCAAATGGGTTAAGTTGCCGTCTAAGTTAGTTCTAACTTCTAGAGCTTTAATTGTTCAAACTTTTAATCCAACTGTTTCATCAATTCCCACCAGCATATTAGGTCCGAAGGTTTAACGTAATTACACGGGCATGTTTGGGGGTTACTTTTAAACACGAGTTAATATCCTAAATAGTCACTGAACTTTGCCAAAAGTTTTCAAGAGGTCACCGAAATTCAAAGCTTCCCTAAGTAGTCACTTGCAAAAAGTTCCTAGGAGGTCACTGAACTTTGCCAAAAACTTCTCAGGAGGTCACCGAACTTTACAAATTGGGACCCCATACATCAATGGTTCAGTGACCCTCTAGGAACTTTTTGCAAAATTGAGCGACTATATAAGGAAGTTTTGACAAAGTTCAATGACTATTTAGGGAAATCTTGAAGTTCAGTGACCCACTAAGAATTTTTTACGAAGTTCGGTGACTATCTAGGAAACTTTTGGGAAAGCTCAGTGACTATTTAAGGTATTAACCCTATTTCTGCGATACAAACTTCTCAATGTAATTTTTATCATTTTATTAGGAAACTTTATATGGAATATGACATCAAAAATTTTCGAAATTTTACATCCGAAAAA
>CAIGRF010053206.1:0-14660 GCA_903798235.1 Fraxinus ornus
GAGCATTTCTTAGATTCATTTGATGCTATATGATGCTAATCCAATAATGTCATTGTGTTTTATAGGCTCTTTACTTCTGTGTACCATTTCGTGAACAACTGCTAGAGTATTATTCAAGCAACAAAACTCCTAGTGAAGGAGATGAGAATCTCTTGACATGTCTGGCAGAATTGTTCTCACAGGTAATATATTTCATCTTTGATAACCATGGTGGCAATAAAACTATGTACTACTGTACTATGGATCACAAGATTATGTTTTTTTTTTTCCCCCTGAAGTAGAACACCATCAGAGCCTAAGTGGGTTTTTACATCTCCACCTAGATCCAGTTGGGGGTGGGGGAAAATAGCTCTACCATGTCTATTTAATATGGAAATTAAGTAACGGGCACGTGCCATCCTTCCAACATGTGGAAGATGAGAGATTTTTTTGCAAATAAACTGCCTTGAAGTTTAAATAATTCAATGTTTTTGTAAACTTACTATATGAGTCCAGTTGCTTGCTTGGTGGTAGACTTCATCCAGATTGTATACATAATATTTAGTCTGTATGCAGCCCTTGGCTTTTCTTTACCCATGGTTGCACATTATGTCTTGTATATAGTAACAATCATTGCAACAATTTTCGTGGCCTGTCTAAATCTGTCTATTAGGTTTTTAACGGCATGAATTATGCATTGTTCGCTAAAATAGATTTACTTAACTAAGAATTGTCTGCTTGTCATAACATAGTGTGTTACACAAATTATATTGTTGGTTGGTAGTGAAGACTGAAGATCATCAACATGCATGCTCAATGTACCATTTCCATGAGATGTTGAAGGAAACCTGTTGTTATTTATGCAGATTAGTTCACAGAAGAAAAAAACAGGTGTAATAGCTCCAAAACGCTTTGTACAAAGAGTGAGAAAACAAAATGAGCTTTTCCGTGGATATATGCATCAGGTAATTGTGGTTTGTTTTCTACTTGTTATTGGCAGTGCAAAGTCCAATCCATCATTTGCCGATATATGGACATTTTATATGCATCATCAAAACATTTATCAAATCAAAAATCGTTTTTACTTAAGTTGAAACATTCGTGCAGCAATAAGAAATTGGTTTCCCAAAAATTGATAATAATGGAACATCTTTCCAGGCATAACTTTATTGCTATTCCTTCCATCAAATTATGTTCTTCCAAGTTTCTATATTTTTTACTCTAAACTTTATCTTTTTACCAATTCAAATCATTAGAATTTCTTGATATCAAAAATACCCTTCATTAATTTAAAATGGGGGAAAATTTACTCTGTGTGCAGCGTCATGGTAATTACCTTGGTTAGATGTGAATTGTTAGGAAACTGAAATAGGACATATAAATATGCTGTATTAATTGTTTCTCTTAATTATTTGCAATATCAAATAAGAATGCCAAAAGGGTCAGAGGGAATGTATTATTGATATTCAAGTAGGTAGTTCAGTACTTCAGTTGCAATAGGAGAGTGCTTAAGAAAAAGTTGAAACGCATATTCAGTAATCAGAATTACCCTCCAGACTTGACTGAAGTTGTTTAGTTTTAAAACTTACTTCAGGAGCTTAAATTTCATTCCAAATGCTGAAAATGGAAGTATACCCAAGTCATTTAACTGTCCTGTCTTCACATCCTATTTTTGTGGGGAGTGATAATTCTGTAAATGTCTCCGGTGCCAGCCGTCTTTACTTTTTGTGAATATATCTATCAATTGGATATATTCTATTATAATATTATTCTCTCTCTCATTCGTAATGTATCTTGTACTCTGTAGAGGGTATGTAACAATGTCTTACATCTCTTGCATGGGTTTGCTAGCACACAGTTCGACTGGTCAGATTAACGAGTAGATTTATACTTTCTTCTGGAAATATCTCTATCTTTAAAAAGAAATTGTTGTATATTTTGGGGACGAGATTCATTTAAAAAGGTCTATTGGTCACCAGCATCAGAGGGAATCTGCAGATGCTGTTGTATCTATATTCTCTGTCTCTATATCGTTGGGTCAATCCAAGATAGAATGCCGAGTTTACTTTGTATGCATATTTATTGTGATTTGTGAAGATAAAAAATAGATCTGAGTGATGTGATGTTCATGCTGTTGTGCAGGATGCCCATGAATTTTTAAACTTTTTACTAAATGAACTCGTTGACATACTGGAGAAAGAATCCCACAAAGCGACAAGCTTGCCACAAACTTCCTCTGTTGAGCATGTTGCAAATGGGCTCAATAATGCTCAGGTTAATGGTTTTAAGAAGGAACCATTGGTTACTTTGGTGCACAAGTATTTTCAGGTAAGTTGTTGGAAGTTCTATTGTAGTAAGAATTTAAAAATTTATTCGATTTTCATGTTCTATTTTTCATAAGCCTGTTGTGTTTGGCCAGTTCAATGTTTCAACAGTTGGTTAACAGTGTAAAATGAGCCTAAATTCTTGAACTTGTTAATACATCTTAATCATTTGGTAATTCTGAAGCTCTGAGGTTGTCTAATGTTTTGGAAGATGCTCGCTAGTTAGACTAGCTTCTCATCTGTTGATCTCGACTTTTACCTAAATACAGGGCATTCTCACCAATGAGACTAGGTGTCTTAGGTGTGAGACAGTTACAGCAAGGGACGAGACATTCTTAGATTTGAGCCTTGATATTGAACAAAACAGTTCAATTACTAGCTGCCTCAAGAACTTCAGTTCTACAGAGACCCTGAATGCTGAGGATAAATTCTTCTGCGATAAATGCTGTAGGTAGGTGTCTCTGTCCATTCATAATATCAATCATTAAATGACAAAAACAGAAACTCAGTTTTTTTTCCCTTACCTTAATGCAGTTTGCAAGAAGCCCAGAAGAGGATGAAGATAAAGAAACCACCACATATCCTGGTCATTCATCTTAAGCGTTTCAAGTACATGGAGCAACTTGGTCGATACAAAAAGTTGTCATATCGTGTTGTGTTCCCACTGGAGCTGAAACTGAGCAATACTATGGAAGATACCGACTCTGAGTACTCTTTGTTTGCTGTGGTAGTTCATGTCGGGAGCGGTCCAAACCATGGACATTACGTTAGTCTTGTCAAAAGCCACAACCACTGGTTGTTCTTTGACGATGAAAACGTGGAGATGATTGATGAATCTGCTGTCCAGACGTTTTTCGGATCAGCTCAAGAATACTCAAGTAACACAGATCACGGGTATATTCTCTTCTACGAGAGCCTTTCTGCTGCCAAGAGCTGAACAAAAGGTTGTCTAACCTTAGAACATTTTAATCATTTTTTTCGAAAGGCATCTGTGTTATTATTTTTGTTTGTTTTCTGTTTTCGCCTTAAAATCCCGGACTGCCTCAGGACTTAATTTCGATGTACAGGGAATATCAGTGTTAGTACTGACAATAAAACAGGTGTATACTTGACAAGATAATCGATTCACTGTTTCTTATGTATTGTACGTGCAGTAAAATCCTCGTAGAGTATTTTACATTGTTTACATAAAATTTTGTGAAGCTGTATTTTCTTTGCTATTTGGAGATAAACATTCATTATTCATTAAAAAAAAGGAGAAAGAAACACAGTAAAAGAATTAAACAATCCTACCGTAATCGACTGTTAACTTACATGAATCATAAACTTGCAAAAGCAAAATTATTTGACTAATCAATCCCTCGTTGATGGCGAGCGCAGAAAGTTATGATCTTGCTATGAAAAGTAGGGCTGCCGATAAATGCTTTTTGGAAGCAATTCGCTGAGAGCTTTGAAGCAATATGGCAACAATGTCCATGCAATGCAATATATCTCGAAAAGAAAGAAGATATCAGGTCTCTCATGCAACCATCTGCATTTATTAAAATCATCGAACAATCACGGTTCTGATGGACTCGTGGGGGAGGACGGATGGCTAATCCACCATTGAAACATGTGAACATGCAAATAAGGAACAAGAAAACAAAGATTTTGCTTTTCTTCATCGTTGAATCTTCAATGCAAAACTATCTATCTAACTTTTTGACTTATGTTGTCAAGAAAATACATGTTAAATATATAGTATGTTCTACTAGAGAATTGTGTTCTTGATTGACTATAATACGTTTAGGTAGTTGAAATTGACTAGGATTGGAATTGGAATTGAATGTTATAATTATAAATTAATACAACAAGGAAAGCAATACAAGAAGTCTAATTGATTTACAACATTATATCTAACAAGTGTTAAGAGGAAAAAAATAAAATTTAATTCACTAATTCTTTATTATGATAATCGACCCCCAATTTCCAAAATGAAAGGTGGCAACTGGCAATCATACTATTGGATCGAAACTACTTCGTGCTTTTTATATATTTTTAAATTATAATTATGCACCTGTTAAATTTTCATTTTAATTCTCATACTCATTTTTAATCACACATTTTTCAATAAAATAATATTTTACATCACATCAATAACTTTTCCTTCATTTTCAACCATACATTCTCCATCAATCTACTATTTCAGAATATATTTTTCCAAAATAATGTGGCTCAAACACACCCTATATCTTCAATTATAAGTTCATATGTTTTTGAAAAACTATAGTCCCATTAAACATTGCGAAAAGTTTTAGTCCCTGTTTGGTACATATTAAAATTTCATTTTCATTTTTCTACTCATTTTCAACCACACATTCTTCAATAAAATAATATTTTTCATCACATCAATAACTTTTCCTTCATTTTCAACCATACATTCTCCATCAATCTACTATTTCAGAATATATTTTTCCAAAATAATGTGGCTCAAACACACCCTATATCTTCAATTATAAGTTCATATGTTTTTGAAAAACTATAGTCCCATTTTATATATAATATAAATGAATAATTGTAATAGAGAAATTATTTTTAGGTAAAATAAATCGAATATTTTAATATACAAAAGTTTTTGGTTGATAAACAAAAACAGGAGAGACATATATTTTATTAGGAATTATATACTATACAAGTTAGAAGAATAAAATGTAGACATTATAGTAACAAATAAGTTTACACAATCAATAATTCATTAGGCATAAAAATGATTAGTGCTTATTTATAAAATTTTACTAAATTTTATCAATAGATCAAACTTTAATTTAATTATATTTTTTTTGAGACTCACAACTTTTCAACCACATATTTCATTAACATTTATCAAAATCTGCTAATTTTTTTATCGGAAGTTTTGTCAATGACAAATAACTTAAAAACGTTGATTATTTTCTAAGAAAAAATCACAAACAACAGCATCTGTCCCACAAGTGATCAACCAATGCCTTAATCGATTCAGTGCCTAGAAAGATTGGTCAAGTATAATAACTATGCTCCAAATCATGTCCGATTTATCAAAAATGATCTTAAGAAGATGACACAATACATTTAGTAAATGTTTCGTATGCTCTTTCCCTCAATATTATCTATTTTCCAAATAAGTTCCAGTGTTATTTTCTTCAGAGGGTCAAAGATTATATTACTGTTGACCATTTTTATAATTTCTCGCCCTTTATTTTTTATTAATTATGCTGCATCCTAGGAAAAAAAAAAAGGATGGAACAATAGTTCATAAAGAAAGGTGGATTCATTGGGATTAAAAAATTATCCAGCGCACCAAGGAATAATAAATTGAAAAAGGCTTGGAGATAAATCCTGATAATGGTGGTAACGAACAGTTAAAAGCAAACTCCAAGTTGAAAAATAAAAAGAAAGTATATGGGCTGACCACAAATAGGGACCCCACACGAGGACCAAATCAGAACAAAGTACGAAAATTAAAAAAGGGAAAACTGCAGCAAGGGTCCCTAATCTTTTCAATTTTTATAAATTTTACCATACCCTTCAATTTGTACCAACGATGGTCCCTAGCCTTTCATAAATATGCACATGAAGTCCAACTGGATGGAAACCATCAATTTGACCGTTAGTTGGCTAGCAAAAGTGAATTTTGACCAAATTGAAAGGGGTAAAATGATAACTCTACAATTTCCACATTAAATAAATAATCCCTAATATATAAAAGAGGATTCTCTCCTTCAAGCCCCTACCCTACCCCCTTCCCCTTTCCCACCCCGTCCCGTTTTCCAACCAACAACAACATCGGCACCACCGTTAGTCGGTCGATTACAGTCATCTATCTCACATGAGCCGCACCGTAAACTACCGCCACCACTATCAAACCAAAACCAACCGATTTTGACCTTCGTTATTTCAGTTGCTGGAAAAACCAATTTCTAGCATAAGATGATTTTGGTAAATTTCTTGTATTTCATAACAAGATTGCAGCAAAAACACCATGACAATCAAGTAATCAAACGATTGTTTTATGGGATTAAATAAAAAAGTTACCATTTTACTATTTTATTTTAGTCAAAATTGGTCAAAAACCACTTTCTTGGTCAACTACCTACCAAATGATGGTTTCCATGCAATTGGACTTCAAGTGCATATTTATGAAAGGTTAGGAACTTTCGTTGACACAAATTGAAGGTTAGGGTAAATTCTATAAAAAAACGAAAAAGGTAAGGATCGCTGCTGCAATTTTCCCTAAAAAAAATATAAGCTCTTGTTTGATCCACATTATTTTTTCATTCTCATTCTTCTACTCATTTTCAATCTCACATTTTTTAATAAAATAATATTTTCCATCACATCAATAATTTTTCCTTCTTTTTCAATCACATATTTTCCATCACATCAATCAAAAAATACATTCTTTTGAAAATAATGTGCATTAAATATGGGCCAAATATCTTTTTCTTGTGTCTTGTGAGAAGCCTGACACCTTTGAAACAAGAATGGTCAAGTGATTAAACAGCTGTAATAACAAAAAACAAACGGAGACTACCTCTGACTAGCTGTGTCCTTTACTTTAGTACAAAACAATAAAGAAATAATAAAGACAACAAAGTCAATAGGAAAAAAGGGAAGGCCAAACCCCAATGCCATTGGTCTCTTGGCACCTATTCTCGCCTGCACCAACGATAGTTGTCTTGTTATTTTCTTTTTCTTGTTATTTTCTCCTTTTGTGATCTTTACATATATATTTGTTTGATTTATACACAACCATAGTTGTCTGCGTAAGGATTATTTTAGCAGCATAGTCAAATCATATCAGTAGCCCACGGATTTTTTTTTTCTTGATTTGGGGATTGGTGGATTGGTAAGTGGGTTTTTTTATTTTAGGATTTCCATGTGGTGATTTCGGTTATTCTCTTGTTTCTTAAAGAAACATTGAATATTGAATACGTTTCTTATTTGGATTTTCATTATCAAGAACCTTTCTTCTTTTTTTTTTTTTTTCCTTTAAGTTACAGGTTGTGGATTTTCAGCTTTTTAGTAGTACGAGGTAGATGTTGAATTGTAGAGGAGAGTGAGGTGGGGCTTCTGAATTATATGGATAATTTATGCTGTTTCCCTCAGGTGAGATTATTGACTGCTGTGTTATTGAGAGATTTTGGAGTTCAGCCATATTCATATTTTAAGTTTCTTTTAGGCTTTGACACGAATTGTGGTTATCAATATATAGTTTGTGCATTTTTTTATTTTTTTTTCAAGTTTTCTCAAGGTCTTTGCTGAATTATGAGGTAAGTTCAATTTTGATTGTGGTATAATTTCCTTGAGATGTCCTTGGGATCCTTAAAGTGTGCTTATTACATGGGTTATGTCGGTATGAACGAGGGTTAATGATTTATGAGTTCAGATATATGCCTTTGGTATAGTTACGAATTATTATTACATCGGATAAATGTGGAGGTACAACTAGCATAGAGAAACCGTGGAGGGAAGAATAGTTTGTTTTCATGTATGTGATTTGATGCTCGATTTGAGAATGAAATTATTGGTGAAGAGAGGCCCTCTTGCTTCAACTCTTTGATACTTATCTGGAGTGGTTTAAAAATCAAATAAGAGACTCCGCCTATATGAATTCTGTTTTCGACAGAAGCACATACTCATAATTGGGTTAACAATTAACATGGTATTAGAGATCAGTTTTTGTTTTTTTCTTCTACTCACATCTGCACCACTAGTCCTTGTTGCACAGCTGTGTCCTGTTCAACAATTCCTTGTTTGGAGATTGGCCTATGATTTCTGTGTTTATTTTATTCTAATTCTGAGAGAGGAACTTGAGCAAGGAAGGAATTAGCTTTGTTTCTTCAACGTGTGAATTTTTTTCGCTTTAGTTATTCTTTATTTCTTCTATAAGATTCCGGTGGATTTCAAAGCTCGAGTTCTTCTTTTCCTTTAGCTTTCAGGAGGACGTTCTTCTTGCGGCTCTGGGAAGGGAAGAAGCCAGCAGGGACCTGTCAAATATGGATTCAGTTTAGTAAAAGGAAAAGCAAATCATCCTATGGAGGATTACCATGTTGCTAAATTTTTACACACGAATGGTCGTGAGTTGGGAATATTTGCTATTTATGACGGACATCTAGGTGATAGTGTGCCAGCTTACTTACAGAAGCATCTGTTTTCCAATATTTTAAAGGAGGTTGGTTACTCTATGAAAATCACGTTTCTACTATGTGGTATATCTATATAAAAGAAGAGTGGTGTTTGATAAAATTGATATAATTACTCCTGTAACTTTAAAAAAATGGTGTGTTAAAAATGATTTGTTTTCAAGTGCTGGGAAAAAGGTATCCAATTAATCTGTTCACCGCATTGAATCATTACAGGACAACTTTTGGTCCGATCCAAATACTTCTATTGTGAAAGCCTATGAAAGAACCGATCAGGCAATTCTTTCGCATACTCCTGACCTGGGACGAGGTGGGTCCACTGCTGTAACTGCAATTCTTATAAATAGTCGACATCTGTGGGTAGCCAATGTTGGAGATTCACGAGCGGTCCTTTCCAGAAAGGGGCAGGCTATACAGATGTCCATTGACCATGAGCCCAACACGGAGCGGGGTAGCATTGAAAACAGAGGTGGATTTGTCTCTAACTTGCCAGGTATTGTGATAAATAGATTATTTCGTATTAGTCCTTGCAATTATCCACTAATCTGTATTAATGATATTTCTTGTAAAAGATGTGGATTAACCCGAAGTTGCCAATGTAAGAACCAATTGCAGATGTGCGACACAAAAGATAAAAAGAGTCGCACAATGATGATAGAAATTAGAAATATTACTCTATCCTGCATGCACTGTTGACTTCACTGACTTGAGAAATATATTCTTTAGACCAAATAATGGGTGGTGTTGTGCAATTACAGGATCTTATCATTGTCTAAAACGGGAACCTCAAAAATTTGCATGAATTTTATATATATATTGCTGAAAAAAGCATTTCAGATTATTTACAACACTCGTGTTATATTGACTCTGCTCTGAGACAGCTTATCTCAACTGGAGACCAAGCATAGTGACCTAACCTGGGGCAATCCAATTATTGCCATTCTCGTAACATAAGATTGAACTATGCCTATCTCTTTCAACTTCTCAATGCAGGGGTCTGCTTTTATATGGTCATGTCAAAAATATTTCTTTTGGTTTAAATATGTGGGGTGTCTTTTAATTCTGATGGATATATAGTTCATTCTCTTGGAATAAGTTAAATCTATGTTGGATCTGAATTATGACTGGTAACTTTCACCAAAATAATGGATGAAAGTTTCACTTTGAGTAAAGCTGATTGCACAAAAGGCAATTATATGATACTTGAAATGTAGATTTTTTTTTTCCCTTGTGGTTTCTGAACCTTAGAAGCTGAATGATAGCACTTGGCTAGAGCTAGAACATTGCATTTGATAAACACTGTCTGAAAGGTGAAGTCTTGAGGATTTAGTTGAACTGGGAAAGGTTCTGGAAATGGATAGGTTAAGTGGACAAGGTCCAAATGGTATATGCAGTGAACCTATTAGCACGTGATTTATGACATTTGAATATATGTATTGGGGAGTATCCGTCTGTGTTATATGCTATAAACTTGTCTGTGGTTTTAGGTTAAGCAATTTCGGAAGACAGCATGCTTGGTGGTGAATATGTAGATGATTTGCATGATTTGTTGATAAAATAGGATATGCACGACCACTTCACCCATCCATTCTTCTATTAACAATCTTGGTGATTTGTTGATAAAATAGTTTTTCAATCTTTGTACTTTACGCACAAATTATTCACTTTTCAAGAATTGCTCCTGCAACTGATAAATATGCATACAGAATTCATTTACTGGAGAAGACTCACTCTTGTGCTAAAACGTTTATTTCATTTGATTGCGTTCTTGTTCTTCCTGAACTTTTGGACGAGATCAAATCATTGCTGTACTCATGTTGAGATGGAGCATATTTTGCTTGGTGTAGAATCATATTATTTTGGACTGCTCAAGGTATTCAAGTCATTAAAACATGTTCTGATGCTTCTTATACCAGGAGACGTTGCAAGAGTGAATGGCCAGTTAGCTGTTTCTCGTGCTTTTGGAGACAAAAACTTGAAAACTCACCTGCGGTCCGACCCTGACATTACAAATGCTCAAATTGATGGTTACACCGAACTTCTTATCCTTGCTAGCGACGGTTTGTGGAAGGTGCGTACTTGCTCCCACCTTTACTTGTCCCATCTCCTTCTTTTCCTTTTGGATATATAACCAACCCCCATATTGGGTTCCTCTTGGTTGTGGATGCTCCAGGTAATGTCGAATCAAGAGGCCATTGATATTGCAAAGAAGATCAAAGACCCACAGAAAGCAGCCAAACAATTAGCAGCGGAAGCATTGAACAGAGAAAGTAAAGATGATATCTCCTGCATTGTTGTCCGCTTCAAGGGGTAAAATGCACAATATTACCGTTCCATGCAGCTTTTGTACATTATGCGGTTACCAGAAGACATGATTTGGCAGGCTGCAGGTGTTCGAAATCCCAAAGAATCCAGTACAAGAATCAAATTTATTGCTAAAGTCTGTGAAAATGGTCTCGTCTCCTCTTATATTAAGATAATCTTATTGTCCAGTTTATTGTTGGTTGATTTCTTCAGAGTAGAATTTCACTATAATTTTTTTTCATAATTCAAAGCCGGGTTGCATTTGTTATAATCAAAATAGGTTAAGCGTTCTTTCTTTCAGCCATACATCAAGAAGATAGCCATTTTGGCAGTGCTTCAGTGTTTGCCTAAGGATATGGATCGCCAACCGTTCAATATGCCATCACGATCATAGGTTTCTACTGATTTTTTGTACCCTCCTATGACACTTTGCCGGCCTTTACCTAAATTAAAAGGGCAACACGATGTTCATATTATTCTTCTTTTTAGAAAAATAAATAAATTATATTTGCCGAAAGTAAACCGAAACAAACGCCAGCAAATGTAGTTTTGTGAACAATCTCTCCTTTGAAAACCCTATATATTGTCGTTGCCTTGCCTCGCACCAATTCCTTCAACATTGTTTTTTCTTAGTTATAAATTTTTAACCAACCCACTGAAGAAGGATATTTCTAGAAATGATTTTATAGAAATTTTTTGATAATCGAAGTGGATAAAGAATGGCCAGATGCCTGAGTTTCACAGGATCAGCAGATTGGCTGTACCGGAATTTTTTCTCGTATTCCGGGCTACGGTCGGTGACGACGGATTTAGAGGACGGCACCATCATGCATTGTTGGGCACCAAAAACTGTGAAGCCAACAAAACCTAATCTCCTCCTCGTGCATGGCTTCGGAGCCAACGCAATGTGGCAATACGGGGATCTTCTCCGCCACTTCATGCCCCGGTTCAACATATACGTGCCGGATCTTCTCTTCTTCGGAGACTCCACCACAAAGAGGCCAGAGAGAACAGAGGTGTTTCAGGCACAATGTGTTATGAGATTGATGGAGAGGTATGGGGTGCAAAAATTGAGCCTGGTGGGGATAAGTTATGGTGGGTTTGTTGGGTACAGCATGGCGGCGCAGTTTCCACAGGCGGTGGAGAAGGTGGTGCTTTGCTGCACCGGCGTGTGCCTAGAGGAGAAAGATATGAGAGATGGGCTTTTTCAGGTGGCGGATTTGGATGAAGCCGCCAGCATTTTGATGCCACAAACGCCGGATAAATTAAGGGAATTGATGAAATTTGCTTTTGTGAAGCCTGTTAAAGTCGTGCCGTCTTGCTTCCTTTCTGATTATATCGATGTAAGTATTTATTTTTATTTATTTTTCCATTTTTTCTCATTCAATCAGTTTTTTCAAGCGTATATTCAATATTCAATTACTTGGGCAGGTTTTCTGTACAGATCATATAAAACAGAAGAAGGAACTAATCCAAGCAATACTCAAAGATAGACAAATTTCTAATATTCCTAAAATAATACAGGTTTACTATACTCACATATAATAATTTTACTTGTCAAAAAACTCTTTAGAAATAGATAAAATTCTTAATTCCGTTTTAGATTGTTCGTGTTCAAATTTTGTTTCTTGAAACAGTCTACACTGATCATCTGGGGAGAGCAAGACAGAATATTTCCAGTAGAATTGGGACACAGACTCCAAATGTAAGAATAATAAACTTCTTATTGGTACATTATGCATGACACGACATGAGGATACACTAATTTTTTAAAATCTTTTATACCAAATGTGCATGTCATCATGTCATGTGTTATTTTCACTTCTTGTTTTCATCTCTTTGAGTTAAAATTTTGCAGGCATATAGGGGAGAAGGCCAAGCTAGTAGTGATAAAAAATGCAGGACATGCTGTTAATATTGAAAAGCCAAAGGAATTCTCCAAACAATTAAAATCTTTTCTTGAGAGCTCGTCCGTTTCTCACTCATCTCAACCTCAACATCCCAAGTATCGCTTCTTGAGTGTCAACTAACTATATTGAAACTTTCGACGTAGAAACGGAACAAATTTTTTTTTTTTATCCCATTTGAAGTATATTAATGATTCTTTTTCTGTATCTTTTTTGTTTTTGAAATTTCACGTTTCCTTATTATTTGTGTATATATTTTTCAATAAAAGGTTCTAATTTTTTGTTGATGTAATCATTTCGAAAATTCCAATCCGGATGTGTAACTATACGTCTATTTTATCATTGATAAAACTGTTGAATGACATCTATGAAGGTAGAAGGCTCTTGGAGAAGTGTTAGATTTGAATAAAAGAAAACTGGTTTGAAAAACTATGTGGTGTCAACATTTTTCAGACGGAAATTGTCATTGATGGTCTTGTCTTTTCGGTCGAAAAATGAAAGGAATAGGTCACGGTTTCTTCCCTTTCCAGGGCCCAAGTTTACATGGCAGCCTTGTCCAATTGAGATTGATAAGCAACATTTGAGTCATTCACAACATACAATTATATGTGTGAAGGCCAATTAAATACGCTGGTCTTTGTCTCTCTCACAGGTCATATAAAACTAATGAAACAATTGTCCTGTCCACCACTTACTTCCTACCCAAACAACATTTCAACTGTCCAGATAATCTGCGTACCAAGAAAATTTCATTCATTAGGACCTCTTGTAGGGATGTTAAGTAGGACAAGCTGCTTGTCAACTAACACGAGTTGATTTATAGGTCGAGCGAACCGACTTATCATAATGAGTTTTTACAATTCCAATAAAAAAAGTTGACGACCATGCACGAGCGACTTGTGAGACGGTTTGCATCCGGTGCAGCACTCATAGCCTCTTTCCTCGTACATGCATTGATTCTTATTCCATGAATAGCCATTTCTTTCTGTATAATGTTATATCTTTCATAACATATCAATCGTCATTTCATATTAAAAGACTCAAAAAAAAGAGAAGTTAAAAAACAAGGGCCTATAATGGAGACGTCACCGACTGCCATAGCTCATTTACTACTCAGGAATTTACTTCTCTGTTTTTCTATGCGGACAAACCCCTCGTATTCTTAGCAGTTAGCAGGAAAATATAGAGTTCTTGAACTTCTACATTGTTTTCTTCTCAATTTTTCTTTTCTTTCTTCGACTTTTGCTCTCTTTATTTCCCGGTTTGAATTCTTCTGTCAAATCCTACATCTACTCTTTGAAGACTACAAGGGCTGAGAGTCATGCACCGTCTCTCTCCAGTGATGTGTTTGATGTAGAACAGTTGGAAAAGAAGATCATAAACCAGTTGAAAAAGAGGAGAAATAAGGAGGGTGTACGAAAATGGGCGTAACTTTCAGCTCAAGCATCAGATTTTCGTGAGACAGTACAATTTGCTAGTGTTTTTCGATTCTGTACAATTTTGCAGTCAAACTCAAATATGTGAAATCAAGGGACGGGCTAAGCAGGTTGGGAAGCTGGCAGCTGAAGTTCTATGGCTGGCTCAGAAGATGGCAGCTTGTGACGTTTCAGAAGAAGCAATTTGTAAATGGGCTTCAGCTTCTAACTTGGCTCGGCTCTCTGTTTCAGCTGAGCCACGGCTTCAAGGCTCCTTAGTCAAGGTCTCGGGTACGTAACTACTTGGCACATAACTATTTTTCCTGATTCCTTGTTCGTTAAGCTGTAGATGGGCATATTATTAGGAACAGTTATTTAGATTTGGTCCAAAATACAAGTGTTGGGTTTTGAAACCCGGGTGACGATTTAAAACAGTTGTCGGACTATTTTAGCGACACCAAAAGTTACGGCTCGAATTGGAAAAAATTAATACACATTTGTGGGCCTAAGTTTGGTTGGATTGTTAGTTTAGTTAATGGATGGATTTGGTTATCATTAGCCCATTATCTT